>CAUYQU010003626.1:0-39947 GCA_963574635.1 Cheracebus regulus | reverse complement strand
TTCTTTCTTTTGCTGTTTCTTTCTTTCTCCTTTTCTTTTCCTAAAATCTCTTCCTCTTTCTTTCTCTTTCATTTTTTTCTTTCTTTTGCTGTTTCTTTCTTTCTCCTTTTCTCTCTTTTTCTAAAATCTCTTCCTCTTTCTCTTACATACTTTCTTTTGCTGTTTCTTTCTTTCTCCTTTTCTCTCTTAAAAAAAAAAAGTTTTTGAGTGTCCTTATAAATTCAAAAGAATCTACAGATGCTCATTTACAGTTGCTATTATTCACTTGAATAACGTTTGGACAGTACATTAATCTGATTTGAGCGTTTAGAAAAAAATATCTCGTATAGGCGATGTCATTTCCATTGAGAACCAAGAGATATTGGCTAGAGCGAGGTTTAGCTATTTGTCTCAGTTCAGCAGTACACTCATGCCCTGTATAGTGATGTTTTGGTCAGTGACAGATTGTGTGTATGACAGTGGTCCTGTAAAATTATACTTCTGTATTTTTACTGTACTTTTTCTATATATAGAAACACAAATACTTAACCATTCTGTTACAATTGCCTATAGTATTCAGTACAGTAATGTGCTGTACATGTTGGCACCCTGGGAGTGATAGGCTATGCCATATAGCATAGGTGTGTAGTAGGCTGTACCTTCTAAGTATGTGTAAGTACACTCTATGTGGTTCACACAACAATGACTCAATCACCTAATGATGCATTTCTCAAAACATATCTCTGTTGTTAAGCCATGCATGATTGTAGAAAGTAAGATTAAGGCTTGGCACAGTGGCTGACTCCTGTTATCCCAGCAATTTGGAAGGCTGAGGTGGAAGGATCACGTGAGCCCAGGAATTTGAGACCAGCCTGGACAACATAGTTAAACCCTGTCTCTACAAAAAAAAAAAAAAAAAAATTAAAACTCAGAGCTTCAGCTGGGCATGGTGGCTCATACTGGTAATCCCAACACTTCGAGAGGCCGAGGTGGGTGAGTCACTGAGCCTAGGAGTTTGAGACCAGCCTGGCCAACATGGTGAAACTTCATCTCTACAAAAAAATGTTAAAATTAGCTGGGCATGGTGGTGCATGCCTGTAGTCCCAGCTACTCCAGAGGCTAAGGTGGGAGGATTGCTTGAGCCCAGGAGATAAAGGTTGCAATGAGCCAAGATCAGGCCATTCACTCCAGCTTTCGTGACAGAGCAAGACCCTAACTGTCTCAAAAAACAAAACAAAGACCCAGTGCTTCTTAATACTTAGTAGTTTTGAAGATGCAGGGAAATCTGTGAATCACTGTACTGATTAAGAGAATACAGACAGATCTGCTCTTTCTGGAGAGGAACATGGCGCTGTATGCTGGGAGCCTTAGAACTAATTATCAGGCTGAGCACCGTGGCTCACACCTGTAATCCCAGCACTTTGGGAGGCCAAGGTGGTGGATCACCTGAGGCTAGGAGTCCCAGACAAGCCTAGCCAACATGGTAAAACCTCATCACAACTAAAAATACAAAATTTAGCTGGGCATGGTGTTGCATGCCTGTTATACCAGCTACTCGGGAGGCCGAGGCAGGAGAATCGTTTAACCCAGGAGGCAGAGGTTGCAGTGAGCCAAGATCTCGCCACTGCACGCCAGCATGGGTGACAGAGCAAGACTCCATATCAAAAAAATAAAAAATCTAATTATTTTATATGATTTGGAATTCTACTTCTAAGAATTTATCCTAAGGAAATAAGACAAAGATAAGGATCTTTGCTAATATGCTATTTCTAATATTTGAAATCAAAAGTAATATTCAACTGGAAGGAACTGATTAAAGATTTACATGAAGAAATTATAACTGAAATAATTTAAGTTACAATAAATATATTTATTTATAAATAAATTATTTAATACCATAGAGCAGTTAAAATTATGTTTTTGAATAATATTTAAAGATGTTAGAAATTGTTCATGGAGTAATGTTAACTGAAAAAAGTTGGGATACAGAAACTTACTTAATTTTTAATAGAGACAGAGTCTCACTATGTTGCTCAGGTTGGTCTCAAACTCCTGGTGCAAGAAGTGATCCTCCCACTTTGGCCTCCCAAAGTGTTGGGATTATAGGTGTGAGCCTCCATGCTAGACCAATCCTACTTCTAAGTATAAATAGATTATGATGTAGAAAGGGATTGAAAGAAATGCACCTGAATGTTAA
This sequence comes from Cheracebus regulus, assembly GCA_963574635.1. NCBI lineage: Eukaryota > Metazoa > Chordata > Mammalia > Primates > Pitheciidae > Cheracebus > Cheracebus regulus. The sequence goes on along the minus strand of CAUYQU010003626.1, from coordinate 37,771 downwards.
CTGTAGTTATGTTAAAGTTTGGGGATTATGAAGATTTTATTTTCTCAATAGTTATCTGGGTTTTCCAATTTGTTACAATGAACATGTATAATGTAATCATTAAAAAAAAGTAGTAAATGTGTTCCTGACACATAGGAGATGGTTAATGAATGGTAGCTGGTGTCTTTAACATTTGGAACATACAGTAAAAAGAAAATTTAGTGTTAATCATCTCACCACCCAGAGAAAACCAGCTTCCATTTTGGTTCACGTACTTGTTTTTACAAATTTATAAAAACGAGATCATTTTGTATTTTAATTATTAGTATTATTATTTTTGGAGACAGGTCTCACTCCCGTCACCCATGTGGGAGTGCAGTGGTGTGATCATGGCTCATTGCATCCTCAAACTATCCTCCAGCCTCATGTTTTTGCTTTATTTATTATTATTATTATTTTTGAGACAGAGTCTTGCTCTGTTGCCCAGGCTGGAGTGCAGTGGCGCAATCTCGGCTCACTGCAACCTCCATCTCCCAGGTTAAAGTGATTCTTCTGCCTTAGCCTCCTGAGTAGCTAGGACTACAGGTGCACACCACCATGCCTGGATAATTTTTGTATTTTTACTACAAGGTTTCAGCATATTGGCCAGGCTGATCTCGAACTCCTGACTTCGTGATCTTTCCACCTCAGCCTCCCAAAGTGCTGAGATTACAGGTGTGAGCCACCACACCTGGCCTGATTTTTTTTTTAAATAGAGGTGAGGTCTCATATGTTGCCCAGGCTTGTCTCAAACTCCTGGGCTCAAGTGATCACCCGCCTTGGCCTCCCAAAGTGCAAGAATTACAGATGCGAGCCACCGTGCCCAGCCTCCATCTACTTTTCTTTCTTTCTTTCTTTCTTTTTTGAAAGCTTTGAAACCAATATCATCTTTGACAGGGAGTGTGTTGGGGAGGTTGCCTTTCCAAGCAGTACAATGTCAAGACTTTGAAATAATTTCCTGAGATTTGTTTGTACTGGGGTGTGTGTGTGTGTGTGAGAGAGAGAGAGAGAGTGTGTGTGTGTGTGTATACAGCAGAATGGATTTTTCTTGAACAGCCTGGTTTAGCAACTGTAGATTAGTTTGCCAAATTCTAAGTGGGTGGTGAACTGGAATGAATGAGGCACACAATACATGGTGCTGGCAAATAGAAAGGGAAATCTGAACAGAAATGAGGTCATACAAAAGGCAATAGACAACAGGCAGGCAGTTGTGATCTCAAATCAGACAAGGTCTGCACACATGGCTTGACACCTTGAAGAGAGATGTGGCACTACTCCAGCCAACTGCTTAGATTGCCTGGCTAATAAAAAACTTTCATTTTACTTGGAGTCATTATTTTCCATGTAGAAACACATACACACTCAGGTATACACACATACAAGCCGGTCCAGCCGATAAATAGGAAAGACTCAGTACATCCATAAAGACAGGCCCAGGATATACAATAGGAAGAGAGAGAACAGTGCTCCAGAGAATTGATCATAGCACAGAAAATAACAGGAAAAACAAGAAAAGTGTCTGCTAAAAAGGAAATGGTAATTGGACAATATGTATATAATACTCTGCATTCATTGAAAATGATACTGTAAAAAATATTTGCTCATGTGGGAGATGTTCACGATATACTAATTTTAAAAGTAAAATAGGCCGGGCGTGGTGGCTCTCACCCATAAGGATGAAGGAACCAAATTGATTAACTCACATATCCAAAGCCACATTCTTGGCTAATAATTGAAGGAGATAAGTTAGAATCCATGTTTATGCTGCCTTCTAAATATTTCTGTCTTGGAATTTCAATAGCGATGGAGTTAGCTGCCATGGACTCCTAGTAACTGGATAGTGAGAATTCTTAAATAGACTTCTATTAATTTCTTAGCATGTAGAACTTCTCCTGATTATAGCATAAAACAAAGATTTTAAATGAATAAAGAAAATATTTTGAGTATTACATGTTAGATTCTTGGATGCTTTCCTATTGTAAACTGTGAATAAGTTCTTTTATTTAGGGGAAAGATAAACCAAGTGAAATTTCTGTTTATGATATTATAGGCAGGCTCAAGTGGATTTTAAGAGCCAGCTCATAATCACACACACACACACACACACACACACACACAGATTGTTAAAATAGAATATTAAAAATAAAAAAAAACAGAAGGAGGTCCAATGCAGTGGCTCATGCCTGTAATCCCAGCACCAGCACTTTGGGAGGCGGAGGCATGTGGATTGCTTGAGCTCAGGAGTTCAGGACCAGCTTGGGCAACATGGCAAAACCCTGGCTCAACAAAAAATACAAACATTAGCAGAGCCTGATGGCATGTGCTTGTTGTCCCAGCCACTTGGGAGGCTGAGGCCAGAGGATCTCTTGAGCCTTAGACATTGAGGCTACAGTAAACCGTGATCATGCCATTGCACTCCAGCCTGGGTGACAGAGCGAAACCCTGTCTGAAAAACAAAAAATACAAACCAAAAACAAGAAAACCAGAGAAATAGGAAAATAAGTACTGCTTATCCCCAAACAAAGGGTAATATTGTTACTATGATTTAATTTAAGCTTCTTTACAAAGGCCAAAAAGAAGCTTACTGATGTGTTATGTAATTCTCCTCAAGATAGGCAAATTATTTTCAGGTACTGAATCCTAAAATGAAAGCATTTCGTGTGCTTCTCTAAACAGCAGAGTCAGAGTCTGGACAAGACCTTTTGTTTCCCTTGCAGGATCACCCAGTATACTCCGTACCAGCCGGAAGTGTCTCAGGGGAGGCTGGAGAGTTTACTCAACTACCAGACCATGGTGTGTGACATCACAGGCCTGGACATGGCCAATGCCTCTCTGCTGGATGAGGGGACTGCAGCCGCAGAGGCGCTACAGCTGTGCTACAGGTGAGAGGCTCACCCTGAGATGCCTCCAGTCTCTCTCCAGCACGGGCAAGCTCCACAGTATCCGTCAATGCCCAGTGACTTCTCTCTCTCTTCCTTTCTCTCTCTCTCTCACACGCACACACACACACAAACACTTGTTAAGTCCAGAGGTAATGTTAGGCTTAGGGATGTTTATGGCAACCCCAAGATTTTATCAAGGAACCATGCTCCTCTCACTCCACCATCTCTGTGATGCTTTAACTCTGATGGTCAGAAGACAAACTCAGGAATTCTAGCCTAGCCATGACTTCTGCACCCAGGAAAATCAGGGAAGGGTAAGGGAAACTTGTAGCTAAATAAGCCCTCTTTAAATAAATGTTTGGAAGTCCCACTCAACAACTTACACTTCATTGGCCACCCCCTCCTGCAGGTGACCTAAAGAAAGAACTTTTTAAATGGGCACACTGCTGTTCCCCCCATGTATTTGAGTCCTGTTCGTTGGGGTGAAGGGAGGAATAGATAGGTAGGAAGTGGCAATCTGCAATGTAATAGAAAATATCACCCTCTTTTACGATTATGAAGAATATTGTTCTAGGTTATATTTGTTTATAGCTTGTTTTGTTTGTTTGTTTTTTGAGATGGAGTCTTTCTCTGTCGCTCAGGCTGGAGTGCAATGGTGCGATGTCAGCTCACTGCAACCTCTGCCTCCCGAGTTCATGTAATTCTCTTGCCTCAGCCTCCTGAGTAGCTGGGATTATGGGCATGTGCCACCATGGCCGGCTATTTATGCCATTTTTGTATTTTACTAAAATATGCCATGTTGGCCAAGCTGGTCTTGAACTCCTGATGTCAAGTGATCCACCTGCCTTGGCCTCCCAAAGTGCTGGGATTACAGCCCTGAACCACCACGCTCGGCCTTGTTTTCTTTTTATAGTATATTGTGAATATTTCTTTAGTCAGCTTTCTAGAGTATGACTTTTTAAAGAAACTGGAAAACTCAGAGGTTCAAAAACCTAAGGGTTGGATATTTCCTCCCAACAGCCGCCGACTGTGAGTACCCACAAAGCCCCCTGCCCAGGCGCAGGGTCCTTGCTGTGCGCAGGATGCTCCTTGAAGGTCTCTGTATTTGGAGAGCTCCCAGGTCCTTCTGGGTGTCTCCATTCGAATTTTGGCTGGGGTGGGGGAAGATCAGATGGGAGGGCCAGGGTTGGCAGGTGGGGGTTGAAGACATCAGCTTGTTTGGTGAGGGGACTATTTTTTGAAGGAAGGACAGGGAGCCAGTGCCAGGTCCCCCACTGGGAGGTGCTGGCATGGGGAGCAGCTGAGCGCAGGCCTAGGGGCTGTGAGAGTAGCTCCAGGGGCCAGGAGGGTTTTTCGGGGGACAAGGTGAGGTCAGATAGGGCAAGGCAGTGAGGCTAGGGTGGCAACGTGATCTTAAGCAGCTGACTCGGCGCCTTGCTTTGGGAGGGCAGAGGGCGGGAGCAGGGGAGGGGGAAGCCCAATTAGGAGTAGACTTTGGATATATGTGGCTGGGAGTGGCGGTGAGGGTGCTGCTCCCAGGGCGGGTGTGGGTCAGATGGGAGGATCCCCCCATAACACACACACACACACACACACACACACACACACACACACGTGACTGAGCACCCGGGAGCGTCCCCATTGTTCCAAACCTTGGCAGCAGAGCTGAGTGTAAAGGTGTGAGGGTCTCTGGTGGGGGTGTAAGGATAGCGACAAACGCCCTGGCACTGGCCAAGGGGGGATTCTCAGGCCTGTAGAGTAGGACTTCTGGTATCTCCATGGCACTGGCATGGAAGTGCCATAATTCATTTAATCTCTCATCTATTACACATTTAGTTTGTTTCCATCTTTTACTGTTATTAATAGTATTTCATGTGCGTCCTTATAATACATCTTTGTTAAAACTTCTGATTATTTCCTGAAGAGCCATTTCTAGAGGTGGAGCTACTGAATCAGGATGGACGATCCACCGTGCTTTTCCAGTTCATCCCCTTCCTTCCTCTGCCTTGCCAGTACTCAGGAGTGTACCTTCCTGGTAGAATTCTCATGTAGATGGACATCTGGTTGGGAAAGGTGCCCTCATGCATGCTGTGTCTTAGGTTTTGTGCCCCTAGTCCTGAGTATCCATGTAAGCCTCATTTTTGGCTTCTGTAGACTTGGGGTGAAGAGTGAGCCCCATGCTTGCTCAGCAGGTTTACAGGCCTCTGGTGCATTCCAGCCACAGGCCTTTCTGATTCCTGGGTGGCTGTTGGGGGTGGGTTCGGGTTGTCCCTTTTGTCAGGGACAGACAGCCACAAAGGAGTGCTGTCCACCTACCTCTGGTTATTATTCTCAATTTTTCACTAATTTTCATCTTACCTCTTTTTGAGAAAATTGCTTTTCATCTTATTTATTTTTTTGAGGCAGGGTTTGACTTTTGTCACCCAGGCTGGAGTGCACAATCTCAGCTCACTGCAGCCTTGACCTCCCTGGTTCAATGATCCTCCTACCTCATCCCCCATGTAGCTGGGACTATAGGCCCGTGTCACCATGCCCATCTGTTTTTTGTAGAGATGGAGTTTTGCCTTGTTTCCCAGCTGGTCTTGAACTTCTGAGTTCAAGCAATCCACCCGACTCAGCCTCCCAAAGTGCAAGGATTACAGATGTGAGCCACCATTTTTTAATACAAAAACTGGCTGGACATGTGGCACATGCCTGTAGTCCCAGCTATGGAGGAGCAGGGTGCTGAGGTGGAAGGATTGCTTGAGCCTGGGAGGTTGAGGTTGCAATGAGTTGTGGTCACGCCACTGCACTCCAGCCTAGGTGACAGAGCGAGACCCTGTCCCCCCCCAAAAATAAAATAAAAATAAATAAATAAAATATTTAATTAATTATTTTATATATGTATGTATTTATTTATTTGAGACAAAGTCTCGCTCTGTGGCCCAGGCTGGAGTGCAGCGGTGCAATCTGAGCTCGCTGCAATCTCTGCCTCCTGGGTTCAAGCAGTTCTTCCCCAGCCTCCTGAGTAGCTGGGATTACAGGCATGCGCCACCACACCTGGCTAAATTTTGTGGTTTTAGTAGAGATGGGGTTTTGCCATGTTAGCCAGGCTGGTCTTGAATTCCTGACCTCAGGTGATCCACCCGTCTTGGCCTTTCATAGTGCTGGGATTACAGGCGTGAGCCACTGTACCTGGCCAGTTTTCACTTGTATCTAATCCATTTCCTTTGCTTTAGTTTTTTTTTTCCTCATGGTATATTTTTAAACATTTGGAACCATTTTTTAAAAATTGTTATTGAATAAACATAGAAATTGAACCATCTTGAGACTGACTTTCTAAATGGGGTTTGAATGGGAATTGGATCTGTGAGGGAATGCTAATCAGTAAATGTCATTAGTTATTGATGACTCAGTATTTTTTATACTGTGCTTACACTTACCCTAGGTACTGTGTTTGCTTTGCATTCTCAGAAGATAGTCTGATTTAATGTTCATGTTAGAATGTGCTCTTTCTTTTCAACAGACACAACAAGAGGAGGAAATTCTTTGTTGACCCCCGTTGCCACCCACAGACAATAGCTGTTGTCCAGACTCGAGCCAAGTAATTAATTTTATTCTTATTTTAAACTCAAGATAATGTCGTGTTCATCTCCTGCTGTGTCTTTGTCTTTCTCACTTCCAAACTCATTGAAGGTAAATCTGAAACAGGCTTTTTTGCTGTTTAAATTGGGGTTGCTGAGTTTTGCCTTCCCTCTCACTTTCTTCCAGGGATCTCTGGTAGTAAACTGTGTTAGAATTGAGCAGGGAAATACACAGTTGCCATTGCTTTTTAGTAAGTTATTGTGTTGTTTTGTTTTCTTTTTGTAAAAAGAATATGAAAATATCAAAATCAGCTGGGCGCGGTGGCTTACACCTGTAATCCCAGCACTTTGGGAGACCGAGGCAGGTGGATCACGAGGTTAGGAGATTGAGACTATCCTGGCCAACATGGTGAAACCCCTGTCTCTACTAAAAATACAAAAATTAGCTGGGTGTGGTGGCATGTGTCTGTAATCCCAGCTACTCAGAAGGCTGAGGCAGGAGAATTGCTTGAACCAGGGAGTTGGAGGTTGCACTGAGCCAAGAGGGTGCCACTGCGCTGCAGCCTGGGCAAAAGAGTGAGGCTCTGTATCAAAAAATAAAATAAAATAAATTTGTTTTCATCAGGTCGGGTTTTGGGATGTTTGAAAAACAGAGAGAAAAATGGGATTCAAATACAACCATTAGGATTTTGTGTGTATTCCTTGCAAATGTAGTTTACAGAGGATCCCTACACTCCCTAGGTGGGATGTGATGTAGTTTAAAGTGTAGTACTTTTCTTTAGTGCTGTAATCAGGTAAAATAAACCTGGAAACGACCACCATTTGTAGATATTTGGTTTCTCCTTTGTAAAAGTTGAGCATTCTTCCACTTACCCATTCCACTGTCCCTTCAGAGGGGGGTTTCTGACATATAATTGGCATTAGATAGTTTCAGGAATCTAAGGAAGTTCTTCCTCCTTGTCGTACTGATGATTTTCCTTTCACTGAAGAGTGATCCCTCATGAAAGAGGTGATGGAGCTGTTGTTACAGGTATTGATTCATTAGCCCTAGGAAGCGATGTTCCTGGTCCTCTCTCAGGAGCAGATTGTGACAGGAAAGGGCAAAGGGGAGTCATAGGAAAGAAGAGGGGAACAGAAGCAGAGCTGTCAGTTGTGCTAGAGTTGCTGTAACTCAGTTACCACTGAGGGGCCTGGTGTGGGATGGGATGGGGGCAGGGGTGGGAGGCCATTGTAGGGCACAGAAAATGAAAGCTGTCTTACTGAAAAAGAAGTGTTAGTTAATTAATTTCCCTTTGTAATCCAAAAGCATGAATATTCTTCGTTGTCTGTCTTCCCAGATATACTGGAGTCCTCCTTGAGCTGAAGTTACCCCATGAAATGGACTTCAGTGGAAAAGATGTCAGCGGAGTGTTGTTCCAGTACCCAGACACGGAGGGGAAGGTGGAAGACTTCACAGAACTTGTGGAGAGAGCTCATCAGAGTGGGGTAGGCATACCTTTCTTGTGGGGATCTATGTAGGTGTTTCCCAACTTGTGTCTGTCTGTCTCTGTCTCTGTCTCTCTCTCTCTGTCTTTTCATGTGCCTTAATTTCTTTACCATTATCACATGGTAAGACTCTCCTTCCTGCCTCCTTGATGCAACTTTGTTCTGTTCACTGATTCCTGGCACATGGTGGGCACTCAGTGCATTTTTACTGAATGAGTAAATGAGCAAATGGAGTTCACAGGATATGAATACACTCTGCCAGTATTCCTGTAGTTAAAGTAATTTGCTACTCTCCCACTAATCTCAGGGAAAGGTAGAAATCTTATTCCTTTTCTCTCATTTCCTTTCTAGAGCCTGGCCTGCTGTGCTACCGACCTTTTAGCTCTGTGCATCTTGAGGCCACCTGGAGAATTTGGGGTAGACATCGCCCTGGGCAGCTCACAGAGATTTGGAGTGCCACTGGGCTATGGGGGACCCCATGCAGCCTTTTTTGCTGTCAGAGAAAGCTTGGTGAGAATGATGCCTGGAAGAATGGTGGGGGTAACAAGGTAAAGGGGCTCATGTTTCTCTCCTTTTATTGTGATTATGATTTCCCGGATTCCCTCTCCTGATTACAAATGTTGATTTCTCTCTGAATTCAGTCAGGCCATGTTGAGTCAGTTAAGGAAATGTACAACATAGATTCAGAAGAACAATTCTGTTTGGGATATGAGCTAGTACTTCTCAAACACCGTAAATCTGTAAATTTTTGAAAAATTTTGTGTATAATTTACAATGTAGTTGTATTGAAGTCATATAACACATTTGCCTAAGTTGATGGAAGCCTTGAAAGACTAAATATTTTAGGCATGTTTTGTATCTAGACAGTTCCTTTCTCAAAAGCATTACACCACATGGGTCTGTAAAGACAAATGCAAAAAATATCTATAAACCACATGCTTAGTGCCCTCTGCATTCCTTCCTAGAGTCTTCTGCCACGTGGCCATCTGAGTAGTTTCCAAATGTACTTTCCTGATTGCTTCTCATTGGTGAAACCTCTCAGATTAAAAACAGATGTTCAGTAGCAGTCTTTGTTCCTTAAAAAAAAAAAGAAAGAAAAGGAAGTGGGGACCTAGATGCATGCCAGGGTTATTACTAGGGAAATTTAGCTTTATCTCTTTGAACTTAGATAAAAGCTGGGCTATTAACATGAGTGAGTAGCCTGAATTAGTGAGTGATGTGATGATAATGTCATGTTTTTTAAAAATTATATTTTAAAAATTATACCAGATGGCTTTCAAAAAGTTTAGTATACTAATTATTGTTGGCTGATTTTTTTTTTTTTTTTTTTTTTTTTTTTTTTTTTTTGAGATGGAGTCTTGCTTCGTCACCCAGGCTGGAGTGAAGTGGCTGCTCACTGCAGCCTCCACCTCCCTGGTTTAAGCAATTCTCCTGCCTCAGCCTCCTAAGTAGCTGGGACTACAGGCACCTTGCCGTCATGCCCAGCTAATTTTTGTGTTTTTAGTAGCGATGGGGTTTCACTCTGTTGGCCAGGATGGTCTTGATCTCCTGACCTGGTGATCCACCCGCCTCAGTGTCCCAAAGTGCTGGGATTACAGGTGTGAGCCACTATGCCCAGGCTATTGGCTGATTTTTATAATGAACTTATTTTTCTGAAAAATGGTCCAAAAGGTTGATGAAATCAAGTTGAAGACTGCTGAATGTTGGGTTTATTCAAATTTTTTGTATTAGGGAGGGAAAAATTTTTAGACAAATGGTAAGACTATTACTTCTTCTTCTTCTTCTTTTTAATGGCCATACAGTCTCTTTGTATTTCCAGCGTAGTTGTCCCATATCTGTAGGGTATTGGTCCCAGGACTCATTTCTCCGTGGATGCCCAAATCCATGGATGCTCAAGTCCCTTAAATAAAACAATGTAGTATTTGTATATAAGCTGTGCACATCCTTTTTAAGAAAGGCTGTCACTTTGTCACTAGGCTGGAGTGCAATGGCGCCTTCTCAGTTCACTGCACCTGCACCTCCACCACCCAGGCTCAAGCAATCCTCCCATCTCAGCTTGCCAAGTAGCTGGGACTTCAGGTGTGCGCCACTGCATCCAGCTAATTAAAAATTTTTTTTTTGTAAAAACAAGGTTTTACCATATTGCTCAGGCTGGTCTTGGGGCTCAAGTGATCTGCCCATGCAAGCCTCTAAAAATGCTGGGATTACAGGTGTGAGCCACCATACTTGGCCTCTGTATACCTTAAACCATCTTATAACACCTAATGCTATGCAAGTAGTTGTTATGCTATATTGTTCTTAAATTTTGTGGATTTTTTTTTTTTCCTGAGGCAAAGGTTGCAGTGAGCTGAGATCCTGCCACCGCACTCCAGCCTGGGTGAAAGAGGGAAACTCTGTCTCAAAAAAAAAAAATCAGTCATCCTGTTCAGATTAGAAATTGTTTCTTTATGAACTTACACCCAAATACATTTGCTGAATTCATTTCTAGCTGGGAAGGAAAGAAGTAAATCTATTATTTATAGCAGCCCGTGGTGCTGTGATTATCTATGCTAACTGGATGCCTCATTCTTGGTCCAGAGATGTCACTGGGAAAGAAGTGTATCGTCTTGCTCTTCAAACCAGGGAGCAACACATCCGGAGAGACAAGGCTACCAGCAACATCTGTACAGCTCAGGTAAATCACATGTCTGACCTGACCACTGAATGCCTTACGATATACAGAAATGAGCTACTCATTCATTTATTCATCACCTCCTAAGCAGTGAGCACACCAGAAATGGCAAGATCTTATCGGTGTAAAAGGCTTATTGTCTTATGAGAACCAAAATACAGTGTTGGCTGAGTGTGGTGGCTCATGCCTGTAATCTTAGCATTTTGAGAGGCCAAGGCAGGCAGATTGCTTGAGCCCAGTAGTTGGAAACCCGCCTGGGATACATGGCAAAACCTTGTCTCTATGAGAGATAAAATAAAATAAATTAACCAGCAGTGGTGGTATGTGCCTGTCATCCCAGGTACTAGGGAGACTCAGGTGGGAGGATCACCAGAACCTGGGAGGTTGAGGCTGCAGTGAGTCAAGATCATGCCACTGCACTCTAGCCCGGGTGACAGAGAGAGACGTTGTCCCCTACTCCTGCTCCCCAAAAAAGTTAAAAAAAATTTAACTTTTGTTAAATTTTATTGGTGTTCTTTATATGCACACCCTTTGCCTATGCATTCTCTTCATCATAAGTGTTTTAATATTGAAAAAACTAAAGAACATTATTGGTTTCATTTTACCCATAAATTAAAATATATGTAAATAAAAAGATGGATATCAGGATCTCTAGTGGTCTTGGCTCTGGGCCAGGTTTGTTACAAGTGGCAATTGAGACACCCTGTCTTAGGGCTGAGATGGAGCCTCTCCAGGAATGGGTTGAGGAAGGCAACGTGAGGGCTTTGAGATAACTGTGCTTGCGAGGATGGTGTGGTGGTCCCGAGGCACTCTTTCTGGGAGATCATAACTGGTATTCTTTAAAAGGATGGGATAAAGCAGGAAGAGCTTTCTGGGTTCTGACCAAGGTTCTGGGTTCTGCTCCTTGAAGTTGCTCCAGGGCTTAGGTCAAAGTGTTTGTGAAACCCAGCCAACTCCTAGGATCAGTTGGAGGACCACTCCTGAGCATAGGATCCATTCTAAGTGCATCTCCTTTTTTTTTTTTTTTTTGAGATAGAGTCTTGTTTCTCCATCACCCAGGCTGGAGTGTGGTGCACAATCTTGGCTCACTGCAATCTCTGCCTCCCAGGTTCAAGTGATTCTTGTGCCTCAGCCTCCTAAATAGCTGGAATTATAGGCACATGCCACCACACCCAGCTAATTTTTGTATTTTTAGGAGAGACAGGTTTCATCATTTTGGCCAGGCTGGTCTCAAACTCCTGACCTCAAGTGATCAGCCTGCCTGGGCCTCCCAAACTGCTGGGATTATAGGTGTGAGTCATGACACCTGGCCTCTTTTTTTTTTTTTTTTTTTTAACTTGAGACAGATTCTTGCTCTGTTGCCCAGGCTGTAGTGCAGTGGCATGGCCATTGCTCACTGCAGCTTCAACCTTCAGGGCTCAAGTTATTCTCTGGCCTCAACCTTCTAAGTAGCTGGGACTATGGGCACATTCCGCCATGCCCAGCTAATTTTCAAAAAGATTTTTGTAGAGATGAGGTCTCACTTTGTTGCTCAGGCTGGTCTCAAACTCCTGAGCTCAAGCGATGGCATGAGCCATGGTGCCTGGCCATTGTAATTGCATCTCTTCTATGAAGGGTCAGAGAGAGATACCACAGATACTTCAATGGGAGGTGTAGTGTTCTTCCATCTTAGGGCTTTGGCATCTAGAACCACCGCTGAAAAGCTTCCCCAGGAAGGCAGTGGACAATAAAATCTTCTTATAGTTGGTTCTGCAGCCATTGGTCTTTGGAGCCATTTCCTCAGTTGGTCGTTTTGTATTACATTTTGCCTCAGGAAGTTGCTGCCTCTTTTCAGATAAGAGCTCTTCCAGTATCACAGGAAGGCAAGCTGGTGGGCACAGCCTTTTCCTCTGTTGAACAGCAAGCTGATCTTTACAGGATGACCTCACATTCAGTAGTTTACCCTCCATGTGTTGAATTCTTTGCTTACGTTTTCCCTTTCTGTGGAGCTGACTGTTCCTGTCTTGCCATTTCTCCCGATGTTTTTCCAGGTTTCCCTCTGATCCTAAGTCCATTTAGGGTCTCAATTTTCTGCCTCTAGGTTCATATTCCAGGTAAACGTGGGCTGTCTGCAGTGAACCAGTTATGTTCCTGTTTCTTAATTTCTTCCAGTTCATGTATAGCTGATAATTCATTATTCAACTTGTGTTGAAAATGTCTGTATCTTTTCCAGCAATTGTTAAAATGTTTGCCCGGAGATAGACATACTCCAGCTTGTCTGATTTTCATCCTCCTATTTTGATGCTCTTCTACCTCTCCACTGTCTATTTCACTGCATATGAGCCTTTTCATAATTGATTGCATAAAAGAATTACTCATAACTCCAGTTTTACTCTCTTTGTAAGCGTGCACTTCTCCCTGTTTTGTCAGGAGATGAGTGGTGTCTTTTGAGTTGTTCCTTTTGTGCTGTATGTCTTTGACCCTCGCCTTCTGTTGTAGCAACTGTTCCACGTTCTTCTCACTCTTGCTCTTCTCCCTTGGCATTGTGGGGGTCCATTCTTAGTTATGCATCATTGATAGGGCATGACTTTTTATTTAATCTCTGAAAGTATCTTAATGAATTCTTTTTTTTTTTTTTTTGAGATAGAGTCTGGATCGGTCTCCAGACTGGAGTGTATGGCGCAATCTTGGCTCACTGCAATCTCTGCCTCCTGGGTTCAAGTGATTCTCCCTCCTCAGCCTCCCGAGTAGCTGGGCTTATAGGCACCCACCACCACACCCAGCTAATTTTTGTATTTTTAGTAGAGATGGGGTTTCCCCATGTTGACCAAGATGGTCTCCATCTCTCGACCTTGTGATCAATCCACCTTGGCCTCTCAAAGTGCTGAGATTACAGGCATGAGTCACTGTGCCTGGCCAATGAATTCTTTTCAAAATAACATTTTTCTACAGGGAGTCTCTCTAAGCCTATTCATTTTAGAATGGGCAGGCTGCCCCATTCTAAAACAAAACCAGAAAAACAGGGTGTGGTGGCTCACGCCTGTAATCTCAACACCTTGGGAGGCCAAGGCAGGAGGATTGCTTGAGTACAGGAGTTCAAATCCAGCATGGGCAACATAGTGAGACCGCTGTCTCTGCAAAAAATACAAAAATCAACCAGGTGTTGTGGTGCACACCTGTAGTCCCAGTTGCTCAGGACGTGAGGTGGTAGGAGCACTTGAGCCTGGGAGGTTGAGGCTGCAGTGAGCTGCGATCATGCCACTGCACTCCAGCCTGGGTGACTTACCCAGACCCCACCTCTACAAAACAAAAAGTAAAAGAATTTTTCCATAAATTTGTGGCATTACCTCAGATGTCTGAATTTTCATTATATCCTCTTCTTTATATGCTCTTATTTCTTAGCTTCTACCACAATGAGTAGCTCATTTATTAGCTTTTCTTACTTATTTATGTTTATTTTTTATTTATTTACTTCTTGAGATGGAGTCTCATTCTGTCACCCAGGCTGGAGTGCAATGGTGCGATCTCGGCTCACTGCAACCTCTGCCTCCCAGCTTCAAGCGATTCTCCTGCCTTAGCCTCCTGAGTAGCTGGGACTACAGATGAGTGCCACCATGCCCTGCTAAATCTTTCTATTTTTAGTAGAGATGGGGTTTCACTGTATTAGCCAGGATGGTCTCAATCTCCTTTCCTCATGATCCACCCACCTCAGTCCCCCAAAGTGTTGGGATTACAGGTGTGAGCCACTGTGCCCAGCCAACTTTTCTTATTTTTAATATAAAACATTTTAAAAAATAGAGATGGTGATTTTACTTTGTTGCTCAGGCTAGTCTGGATCTCCAGGTCTCAAGCGATCCTCCAGCCTCAGCTGCCCGAAATGTTGGGCCACTGCCCGGTGTGAGCCACTGCATCCAGCTTGTTGGCTTTTCTAAAGTCAGGTGTAGTAAGGAATAATTTACACTTTATTAGCTTTTTTTATTGAGATGTAACTCACTCTAAGTTACCTGTTGAAAGTATACAGCTTAATGGTTTTTACTATATTTACCAGGTTATGCAACTATCATTGGTATTTAATTTAATAATATTTTTATTATCACACCTGTAATCCCAGCACTTTGGGAGGCCAAGGCAGGCAAATCACATGGTCAGGAGTTCAAGACCAACCTGGCCAACATGGTGAAACCCCATCTCTACGTAAAGTACAAAAAATTAGCAGGGAGTAGTGGCAGGTGCCTGTAATCCAGCTACTCAGGAGGCTGAGGCAGGAGAATCGCTTGAACCCGGGAGGCGGAGGCTGCAGTGAGCTGAGATTGCCATTGCACTCCAGCCCAGACAGCAGAGTGAGACTGTCTCAAAAAAAAAAAAAAAGAATATTTTTTTATTATTCCTAAAAGAAATTCTATTCCTGTGAAGTAATCACTCCTCATCCCTCTCCCCTTCCTATAGTCTCTGGCAACTACTATTCTACTTTCTGTCTCCCTGGATTTGCCTTTTCTGAATATTTCAAATAAATGGGATCACACAATATGTGGCCTTTTGTACCCCGCTTCTTTGCACAAGGTTTTCAGGGTTCATCCATATTGCAGCATGAATGTGTGCTTAATTCTTTTCCATGGCTGAGTAATATCCCATTGTTTGGACATGCCACATTTTGTTTATCCATTTATCAATGGGTAAACATTTGAGGTGTTTTAAATAAGCCTGCTCTGAACATTTCTGTGTAAATTTTTGTGTGGAGGTAATGTTTTCAGTTCTCTTGGGTATATTCCTAGCAATAGAACTTCTGGGTCATATGATAATTCTACACTTAACTTTTTCAGGAACTTCCAAACATTTTCCAAAGTGGCTGGTTATTTTACTTTTCTACCAGCATCATATGAATATTCTAATTTCTTCTTTTTCATCAATGCTTGTTATTGCCTATCTTTTGGTTATAGCCATCCTATTGGATGTAAAGTTATAATCTCATTGTGGTTTTGATTTGCATTTCCCCAACAACTAATGATTTTCAGCATTCATTAGCTTTTGATGCTTTTAAGTACCTTAATTGTATTGTTATTATTTAATTATTTTAGAGACAGGGTCTTGCTATGTTTCCCTTGCTGGTCTTGAACTCCTGGGCTAAAGCAATCCTCTTACTTTAGCCTGCTAAAGTGTTGGGATTACAAGTGTGAGACCAGCCCATTGTATTTTTAAGTTTGTCCAAATTATGAAAGAAATTGTCACTTTTTATTATTTTATTAATTTTTTATTATTGGTCTCTATTTTAGTTTCTTGGTTCTTCTTTTGATATTCTAATGCTCTTTGAAGTTTTAATAAGTGATTTTATGCTTCTCCTCAATTTGTTGTTCAGCCCTGTGATACAGTCTCCTAATTGTGGAAGGAATCATCTCTGGATTAAAAAGGGAAATGAACCAATCTCTGCAACGTAGTGGTGGAGGCTTCTGGGGCATTCTCTGAATGTCAGGCCTGGGTTTCTGTTCCCCAGCTACACAGTCATGAGCATTTGGGCACAGTGTGTTACAGATTCTTTACCTCTCCCTTGCCTTCCCCACAGCTGTAAAGTGCTGTGGAGTTTCTATATTTATTTCTGATTGTTGTAAGGGGTCTACAAGAGTGTTTACACTTTGTCTAGGACTTTTAGTACAAGAATGTCGATTTCCGTTTTTTCTGATGTCTCTTTCTCCTCAGTTACTTCATTGATGACTTCACCTTCTGGCATCTTTGGAAACTGTTTCTTATTTGGCATTGGCTTTGTAGAGATTTCCTCCAGTAGTCTAGCAGAAAAAAGATGTACCTAACAAAATGGACCCAGTATGGAACATCATCCAACTGTATTTTGCAGAGATAGGGTTTCGCATTGTCAACTGGGCTGGAGTCCAGTGATGCAATCACAGGTGACTGTAACCTCGAAATCCTGGATTCAAGTGATCCATCTCAGCTTCTGGAGTCGCTGGGACTACAGTTGCTCAGTACCCTGCTCCCAGCTGAGTTGCACATTTCCATTTTGGCCAGTCCTTTGCCACAAATTCTGCATTCAGCCATGGTTGGCAGAAGTTCAACCTCTAGCATTTTATTTAAGGACTTAGGAGAATTTTATTCCTGAAGTCCTTGGATGTTTGAACATTGCTTGTTCATTTTTATTCTTGAAGAACTGCCTGACTGAGTGTAAAATTCTCAGATCTCACTTTTTCTCCTTGAGGTCTTTATTGATTCACTGATATTGCTTCTTAATCAGATAGTCTGATCTTTGCCCTTAAGGGTGACATGCTTTTGTTGGATGGATGAAGCCCTTTGTAACGGTCAAATGTGAAGATTTAGTATAGTAATAAGTCCAGGGTGTCTTGGAGGCCATTCCCCTCCAGGTAGTCGGGCAGGTTATATATTAATTGTCCCCAACTATCAAAGAATGTAGGAAATCTGGTCAACTTGTTTTGTCCCTGTCTTCAGTTCTGGCATCCCAAGTCAGGGAATTACTCCCTCCCACTAATTGTCCTCCATCACGTGATTCTTTAAATGATCCTTTAAATGTTCTTATCCTTTAGGCCCTCTTGGCGAATATGGCTGCCATGTTTGCAGTCTACCATGGTTCCCGTGGGCTGGAGCATATTGCTAGGAGGGTACATAATGCCACTTTGATTTTGTCAGAAGGTGAGTTGGTAATCTGTCTAAAATATCTGCGTGTAATAAAATTGATAAAGTAGACTAAGTAAAATTGAAAACATTGTATGTCCACTACTATTTGCAAAATTAAAAGTCAGTTGAGAAACCAGGAAAGGTACTTTCAACATCTATGAGTATTTCGTTGTTGTTGCTATTTCTTTCTTTTTTTCTTTTTTTTTTGAGATGGAGTCTTGTTCTGTCTCCCATGCTAGAGTGCAGTGGTGCGATCTCGGCCCACTGCAACCTCCACCTCCCGGATTCAAGTGATTGTTCTGCCTCAGCCTCTTAGGTAAACTGGGTTTAAGGTGCACGCTACCATGTCCAGCTAATTTTTGGTAAAGACGTTTTGCCATGCTTTCCAGGCTGGTCTTGAACTTCTGACCTCAAGTGATCCACCCACTTTAGTCTCTCAGAGAAAGTGCTGGGGTTACAGGCATGAGCCACCATACCTGGCCTGGACTGAGTGTTAGTATTTTTTTCTCTTTTACTCCTGGCAAGCTGTGATTTTTTTTTTTTTTTTTTTTTTTTGAGATAGTCTTGCTCTGTCGTCAGGCTGGAGTGCAGTGCCATGATCTCGGCTCACTGCAACCTCCGCCTTCTGGTTTCAAGCAATTCTCCTGCCTCAGCCTCCTGAGTGGTTGGGGTTACAGGCGCCCACCACCAAGCCCGGCTAATTTTTGTATTTTTAGTAGAGACAGGGTTTCACCATGTTGGCCAGGCTGGTCTCGAACTCCTGACCTCGTTATCTGCCCACCTCGGCCTCGCAGAGTTCTGTGATTACAGGTGTGAGCTATGCTGTGATATTTTTAATATACAGAACTCTTACTCTCCTACCAGCCCCAAACATAAGAAAGATGAACTCCCTAATATAAAAATGGGCAAAGAACTTTAAATGTAATTTTAAAAGAAATAAGTATAGAAATAAATGGCCAATAGACATATATAAAATTTTAGCCTCGCTATTAAAGAAATAGAAAATAAAGCAATAAAATAATGTTTATCCCATTACATTGGCAATCAGAAGAATGCTGTTGTTTAGTGAGCTGGACATGGTGACTCGTGTCTGTAATCTCAGCTACTCTGGAGTCTGAGCCAGGAGGATTGCTTGAGGCCAGGAGGTCAAGACTAGCCTGGGCAAGTGAGACCTCATCTCTATAAAAAAATTAAAATAGGCCAGGCATGGTGGCTCATACCTGTAATCCCAGCACTTTGGGAGGCTGAGGTGGGTGGATCACAAGGTCAGGAGTTCAAGACCAGTCTGACCAACATGGTGAAATTGCATCTCTACTAAAAATACAAAAATTAGTATGGTGGCATTGGCTTGTAGTCCCAGCTACTCTGGAGGCTGAAGCAGGAGAATCGATTGAACCTGGGAGGCAGAGGCTGCAGTAAGCCAAGATCCCTCCACTGCACTCCATTCTGAGCAACAGACTGAGACTCTGTTTCCAAAAAAAAATTAAATAAAATAAAAACGAAGTCATTAAATCATGGTACATCCATATGTTTGACTATTACGTAGCCATTAAAAATGATTTAAGACAGTGATCTATAGGAAAGCATAGATGAGACCAGGTGTGGTGGTTCACACCTATAATCTCCTCATTTTAGGAGGCTAGGTGGGAGGACTGCTTGAGTCCAGGAGTTCAAGGCCAACCTGAGCAACATGGCAAGATCCTTCTCTTCAAAAAATTAAAAAAATTAGTGGCCGGGTGTGGCGGCATGGGCCTGTGATCCCAGTTACTTGGGAGGCTGAGGCAAGAGGATTTCTTGAGCTTGAGCCCAGGAATTTGGGAATGCAATCAGCTATGATCATGCCCCTGCATTCCAGCCTGGGCAACAGAGTGAGACCCTATCTCTTAAAAAAAAAAAAAAAGGTATAATGAAATATAAACATATATATATATATATCTGATAGTTCCTGCTCCCCCATTTCTTGAGATGTAATACACCAAAATATAAGCAGTAATGTAATTATTATAGAGATTTTCCTTATTCTTTAATAAGTATTACATAATTTTCTATAGCATAATAGTAAATATGTTTAGTTTTTTTTAAAAAAGCAATCACCAAAACACTGCCCAGGACCCGCAACAGAGTCTAGTAGAATTTATCTCTTTATTACTCTGTGACATGTCAATGGCTGCGGAGCAGATTTCGATATCAGAGACTGGGGGCTCTCCCATCTTGTCTAGGTCTCAAGCGAGCAGGGCATCAACTCCAGCACGATCTGTTCTTTGACACCTTGAAGATTCAGTGTGGCTGCTCAGTGAAGGAGGTGGTAGGCAGGGCTGCTCAGCGGCAGATCAATTTTCGGCTCTTCGAGGATGGCACAGTAAGTCAAATTTTCAGTATTTTCACCAATTCTTCAAATTCTCACATCCTTTCTCATTAAAAGCTTTCCTCTTTGTTTTTAAAAAGTCAAAAGGAAACTTTAGGAACCATCTATTTTTTTTGTATACCAGTTTTATTTACAATATGCAATACTCTGATCTTTTCAGTAAAGGATCATTCACTCTTTGCTTTCTTTTAGACTTTGTGTTTTCACATGTGGGACTGAAATGCACATATTTTGCTTATAATACTCTCTTCACAGTATGACTGACGGTTTAAGATAAAGGCTCTGATAACTGATATGGTAGTGTAGGTTAAGGGAAGGAAAAGATAAGCATGTCTAGCTCTAACAGGAGCGTCCTGCGGCCATGGAATGTTAGAGTGCACAGGTGGCCGGCCAGACTCCCAGCCCTGTGAAGCCTGGGACTGGTCTAGCCGCCTTCCTCTAAGCATTAGCTTGGATATCATGGTACTCAGTTATTTTGGAATGACGGGACTTTGTTTAGCACCATCTCCCCTTTGACTTCTCTTGGGATTCCTCCACTGATCTTGCAATTTAGAGTTGATGTTTTCCATTTTGTTTTTGTTTCTGTAGCTTGGTATTTCTCTTGATGAAACAGTCAATGAAAAAGATCTGGATGACTTGTTGTGGATCTTTGGTTGTGAGTCATCTGCAGTAAGTAAAATAAAAACATGCATTCCTTGTCATGACTATTAGAGGTGGTAGCAAAGGTAGCTTATCCTCTGAATGTGAGGGAGAAGGGACCCAAGTGAGACATTGGTAGCTTGCTGTTAAAATTACTCCACTGACTGTCCCTTGTTAGTCACTGCTGACAGCTGGAGGTCACTACTCTAGGCTAGTTGGCAAGATTGTTAATGGTGTTTAATTGAAACTGCCTCTAATACGAAGATTCAAGACATTGGCATCTTGGTTATGTGATTCATTGGAAAATTATGATACTCATTTAATGCATATCTACTGAGGACTCAATATGTGCCAGGTGCTATGCTAGGCCCTGAGGACACAGTGGTGAATTAGACATGCTTCCTGTCCTCATGGAGCTTACAGTTTCTTAGGGATTCAGACAAACAAGCTTAAGATTAGAATCCAGGTGGGTGATGTGTGAAGATGTTCTGGGAATTCACAGGATGAGCTCCTTACCAACAAGATGAGCAGGAGTTATCTAGACCAAGATGGCACAATGAAGGGGAAGGAAGAGGGGTCTGAGTGTACTAGACGCTGGAGAAAGCCGTCACAAAGGCTGGGAGAGGGGGTACATGAAAGCTATAAGCAGTTCAGTGTAATGCGTTGCTTTCTAAAATAATGAAGTAGCAGGGACAAGCAAGAGAAGAGTTACCATTTCATGGCATGAGAGTGAAGAGAGCAGACAGTAGCTGCCTAGACCTGTGGCAAGGAGCTAATCACAGCAGTCTACAGCCTGGTGTGTATTAATCACGAAGTAAATATTTGTTGAATGGATCTATTAAAGGAAGTAGAAATACCTTTGAGAGTGCTGAGTGGTGCTGTCTTGGTTATCTGTGTCCTCTTTGAGAGAGGACTTCAAAGGGTTATACCAGATAACATTCATAAATCATCAAAGAAGCATCGCAACGTTCTCTTTTAAACTTCAACTAATAAGCAGGACCCAGCTCCTTCTCTGTGGAATTCTGCACTAAATTTAATCACGGATATTTGGTTAATGCATTTGAGAAATGTTTCTGGAGCATCACTAAGGGGTCAAGAGGGCCATTGTTTTAGTTCATTTGCATTGTATAAAGGAAAACCTGAGGCCAAGTAATTTACAAAGAAAAAAGGTTTATTTGGCTCACAGTTCTGCAGGCTGTGCTGTGCCAGAAGCATCTGCTTCTGGTGAGGGTTTCAGGAAGCTTCCTTTTGTGGAGAAAGTGGAAGGGGAGCAGGCATTACATGGTGAGAGAGAAAGGAAGAGAGAGAGGAGGGAGTTGCCAGGCTCTTTTTAACAATTACTTCTCATCAATTCTCATGGGAACTAGTAGGGTGAGAGCTCACTTCTTAACTGTGAAGACAGCAAGCCCATCTTCAATACTGGGGATCACATTTCACCCTGAGATCTGGCAGGAATAAATATTCAATCTGTATTAGCTGTATTATTAGCCTGGGGAGGAATGAGGATCAAGCCATGTATTCATTATATATTCTGGATATCCAACCCTTATCAGATACATGACTTACACATATTTTCTTCCATTCTTTGGGTAGTCTCTTAACTTTCTTGATAATGTTCTTTGATGCACACATATTTTAAATTTTATTGAAATTCAATGTATCTAATTTTTTTGTACATTTATTGTTTATTCCTTTGGTGTCACATTTAAGAAACCGTTGCCAGATGGAAGGTCATGCAGATCTGCCCGTATATTTTCTTCTAAGCTTTAGTAGTTTTAGCTTTTAAGTTTATATCTTTGGCCAGACACAGTGGCCCACACCTGTAATCCCAGCACTTTGGGAAGCCAAGGCAGGCAGATTGCTTAAGGCCAGGAGTTCATGACCAGCCTGGGCAGCATGGTGAAACCCCATCATGGTCTAGAAAAATACAAAAATTGCCAGGTGTGGTGGCATGTGCCTGTAGCCCCAGCTACTCAGGAGGCTGAGGCAGGAGGCTTGAGCCCAGTAGATGGAGGCTACAGTGAGTCGAGATTGTTGTGTCACTGCACTCCAGCCTGGGTGCCAGAGCAAGACCCTGTCTTGAAAAATAATAAATAAATAAATAAAATTATATATTCGATCCATTTTGAGTGCTTTGTGGCCCAGTCATTCAGAAGCCTGCATGTCCACATGTGGCTCTAGATACAGCTCTGGCCTCATTGTCTCTGTTTCTACTTCAGGAACTGGTTGCTGAAAGCATGGGAGAGGAGCGCAGAGGTATTCCAGGGTCTGCGTTCAAGAGGACCAGTCCATTCCTCACCCATCAAGTGTTCAACAGGTTTGTGTGTCTTGTGTGACTTCTGCGTTTTGTGCTGTGACAATCCGCGAGGGAGCTCAGCAGAGAGTTGCTGTTGACTTGGTCTGCTGTGGCCTGATTATTGTGGCTCAGCCAGGGCTCATAAGTATCTCATCCTCATAAAGATCCCGTTCCTGACTTGGGAAAAGTACACTTCCATTTCCTGGTGGCTCTGCTCCCTTTGCACAGTCAGGAAGCAGAGATTTAAGATGAATAATTGCCAGGCTGAAGTTCATTCCCAAGAGCCCTAAATCCTCTTCTTCCCAACATTCAACACATGCCCACAGGTAGCTTCTTGTCCAAGGCAACCTCTGAGGTTTGTGGGGGTCTGTGCCCTTTTCTCTGAGTGTATTTGACATATTGCCCATGGCCAAAATCGATCTGCATTTTGAAGGTAGATTTTGGTGTGTCTTATATTGCAGGAGGGTGTGCATGGATGCATATCTACTTTTTGCGACCCTAATTTTGTGTTTTATGTTCACAGCTACCACTCTGAAACAAATATTGTCCGATATATGAAGAAACTGGAAAATAAAGACATTTCCCTTGTTCACAGCATGATTCCACTGGTAGTTATTTGTGGCCTTTTTTTTCTAATTTCAAAGCTACTGCAATCCCACCTCTTTTGGTCCTACCTAAAATGCTCCAAGAGCGATGAAGGGGTGGCCATGCGGGGAGAGTGGAGGGATAATTGATGGAGTATAGAAAATCACTAACACGATACATTTTGGATATGCTTCTTAAAGGGATCCTGCACCATGAAGCTGAATAGTTCATCTGAACTCACAGTAAGTAGCTCACTTCTGTAAGTGGATACTCAGCAAGGGGCAGTGTTCTAGCATCCACCGAAGCTTAGAACTAGTGAAATCTACTGGGACTGTGATTCTGTGATTGAAGAACTATTTTAATAAGTATTTACATTGCTATTCAACAATCTTGGAAGAAACCCTGTATTTCTCACAACTTCATCATTTAAATGTATGGGTAAACATTTTTTTTTGAATTAATGAAATGTATATGGTATTATATACCTTTCTATCTGATCCCTCATCTCTCCCATCCCCTTTTAAACCTGCCATAGTAAAAGCTTTTTTAAAAAATTTGTTTATAGTTCTAAATCTCAGGTAGAATTAAGAAGCTTAAGCCTTCATTCCAGAAATCCATTCCCGTATCAGAAAGATAGGAGTTCAAGTCAATGGAAGATTTGTGTGACTCGCTCTTGTGGTTGACAAATATCTCTACTAGTCCAGGATCCATTTTAGCAAAGCTTTTTTGTCTTTCATTTCTTACCTTTATTCTGATGTGACAATCGTATCAGACAAAAGAAATCATATTATAATGTGATAAGAAGATTTCCCTCCCCACTCATTTTTTTAAAAAATAGAGATAGTGTCTTGCTATATTGGCCAGTCTGGTAGCCTCAAGCAATCCTCCTACCTGAGCCTCCCAAAGTTCTGGAATTATAGGTGTGAGCCACTGTGCCGGGCTTACCCACTTACTTTTGCGTTTGTTTCTTGTTCCGCTTAGTGAAGAAAGAGAATAATATATGTGCTATATAAGAGTTGATGTCAATCATACCTGAAGCAACTCATTGTGTTTCATGGAAAGAAATCTATTCTGGGGGCTTTTTTTCCCTGAAAAGTTAGCAAAACATTATATTTTTGTATAAGTTCCCTTTCTGGGCAACTATATCCCATTTTAAATGAAGACGGTAATGGTACTTACCTTAAGGTTGTGGTGTAACTTAAATGAATGAACATATGTATAGTGCTTAGAACAGTGCCTGGCACATAGCTTTTCTCATCATCATTATTAAAGTTATTATTGCTATTCTAATATGTATATATGCTTTTTATTTTCCTTCTTTCTTTTTAGCCTATCACATGGAAAGAATTTGCAAACATCCACCCCTTTGCGCCTCTGGACCAAGCTCAAGGATATCAGCAGCTTTTCCGAGAGCTGGAGAAGGATTTGTGTGAACTCACAGGTTATGACCGGATCTCTTTCCAGCCAAACAGGTAGGGGGGTTAATTTTCCTGTTGTTTCAGCAAACTTTTGTTGTATAGCGTACACCCCAAAACTGAAAGGCTTAAAACAACAACTTGTTATTTGTGTTAGTCTGTGATTCACTAGGCAGTTCACTCCACTCAGGGGGGCGTGGCTAGAACGTGCCAGGTGTTCTCCCTCGCAGAGCTGGTGAGGAGCTGTTGACCACAAGTGCATTTGCGGATGTTCACCAGAGCCTTAGTTTTTCTTGATATGGGGCTCTCCTTGTGCTTCCTTGAGCTTCTTTGTTCCTTACAGCACAATGTCAGGGTTGAAAATGCGTGTTCCCAGATGAAGCATGCAGAAGCTGCAAATCTCTAATGGCCCAACCTCCTAAGTTACATGGCATCCCTTCCAGATTAGTCTATTACGGCAAGTCACAGGAGGAGGCCAGATTGCATCGGGGAAGGGCCAACACCTGGGTGTGAATGTTGGGCGATTTGGTTCATTGTGGGTGTCTTTGGAAGCTGCTTACCACACCTGTCAGTGACACAGCCTAAGAAGAAGGATCAAGCACATATGCTGCATTCGAACAAGTGTCTCAGTCTAGCAGGGCCAGGAGAACCTGGATTCTGCTTTGGTGATGTCACTAACTTTGGAAAGTTCCTTCTCCTCTTCCAGCCTCAGTTTCTTTGTAAAGGAAAAGCTTTGAAGGAGAACAGTGATTTTCAAAAGCAACAGGGTCCAGCAAAATCTCTTGGGCACCTGTTAAAAATACAAATTCCTGGCCCTACTCCAGACCTACTGATCATAACCTCCAGGAGTTGAGGCTAAGAATCTTTTAGTCTCAAATATTTTATTTTATAAAATTATTTATTTATTTTTGAGACAAAGTCTTGTTCTGTTGCCAGGCTGGAGTGCAGTGGTGCAATCTCCGCCTCCCAGGTTCAAGCGATTTTCTTGCCTCAGCCTCCCAAGTAGCTGGGACTACATGTAGGCACCACCACGCCTAGCTAATTTTTAGTAGAGACAGGGGTTTCACCATGTTGGCCAGGGTGGTCTCGATCTCTTGACCTCGTGATCTGCCTGCCTCGGTCTCCAAAAGTGTTGGGATTACAGGCGTGAGCCACTGTGCCCGGCCCAGAATCTTTAGTTTTAAGAAGCAACCAAGTGATTCTAATACACAGTCAATTTGGAATCCCCTGGATTTGTGATCTCTGTCTTCATGAGGTTAGATGACAGAGATAGATAGATAGATAGACAGGCAGGCAGTGATCATGCTATCAGTGTGTGAGTTTACATCTTAGAATATCTTCAGAAACTGAGTTATGGTATCTGTCCCTAGGTTCTCCACCTCCTACCGTTCAAAGTGTGGTTCTCCACTAGCAGCCTCAGAATTGACCCCTTTGAGAGCTGGTTAGTAATGCAAAATTTCTGTTTCAAGATGCCCTACCTCCTGTTTTGTAACATTGACTACACGGCAAAGCCGTGTATTTTGTAAAAACAATACACTCTATAAAATACAAGCCCTTTGAGAAGAGGGTATGTGGCAAATGAAAGGCACAATGTTCTCAATTGCATCTTAAAAGTCTTACTTCATAAATAGGTAGGAGCTGACAGCATGAAAGTCAAGCTTTAGTAGACCTTTGTTAGAACTTCATTACTTCTTTTTTTTTTTTTTTTGGTTTGTTTGTGTTTAAGAGAGGAACCTCAGTGAATTCTTAACCTTGAGGCAATGATAGTTATTAAATATTGAAAATGAAGAAATTTCACCCTCTAGTGACGGAATATGATCACATCTTCACTGTCATAATGGAGAGTGATTTTTTCAAGACTCTTTTAATTCTGGTTATTAGCTTTTGCAGAAAATTGTAATCCCAGCCAGGGTTCCAGAAGACTGACCTAAGAATCAATATTTTTTCTTCTTAAAGCAGTGGTTCACAATTTTGGCTAGAAATTAGAATCTCGTGGTGACTTTATAACATTCCTGATGTCCAGATCACAATCCCAGATTGAATAATAATCTCAATGGAGAATGACTGGGGTGAGGGAAGGGACCCAGGTATGAGTATTTCACTTGAGTCCAGGAGGTTGAGGCTGCAGTGAGCCATGATCATGCCACTGCACTCCAGCCTAGACAACAGAGTGAGACCCTGTTTCTAAGAGAAGAAAAAAAGGAAGTACTTTGCAGTGAATCAAAATGAAGATACAGCATATCAAACATCGTGGCCTGTAGCTAAAACAGTGCTAATAGGAAAGTTTATAGCTGTAAAAAACTACATTAAAAAAGAAGAGGAAAGAGCTGGGTGCTGTGGCTTATGCCTGTAATCCCAACACTTTGGGAGTCTGAGGTGGGAGGATCACCTGAGCCCAGGAGTTCAAGACCAGCCTTGGCAACACAGTGGGACGCTGTCTCTACAAATTAAAAAGTTAGCCAGGTGTGGTGGCATGCATCTGTGGTCCCAGCTACTTGAGAGGCTGAAGTGGGAGGATCACTTATACCCAGAGGTCTAGGCTGCAGTGAGCCATGATTACACCACTGCACCCTAGCCTGGGTGACAGAGCAAGATCCTGTCTCGAAAAAAAAAAAAGAATCCTGGACTAGAGAGTGAGATTTTGTCTCTACAAAACATTAAAAAATTAGCCGGGCACGGTGGTGTGTTTCTGTAGTCCCAGCTACTCGAGACGCCAAGGCCAGAGGATTGCTCGAGCCCAGGAGGTTGAGGCTGCAGTGAACTGTGATAGAGCCACTGTGATCTAGCCTGTTTTAAAAAAGGAAAAAAGAAATATCTTAAACCAACCTAATCTTCCACCCTAAAACATCAGAGAAAGAAGTAAATTAAACTCAAAGCAAGTAGAAGGAAGGAAGGAATCAGGATTTGAGCCAAAAAAGAGACAGGAGCCAGGGAGGAGGGGAATTATAAGAAAATAAAATGTAGTGAAATAAAATAAAATTTAGAACAACAGATCTTAGTTGTGTAAAACTGTGTATGTGTGTGTGCAGAGGCATAGGTGGAAAGATATATAAAAGGAGAGGACTCAAACAGTTGTCTCTAGGTGGTAGAATATCAGGTGATTTTGCTTTTTGTTCTTATGTTTTTAGATTATTTAAATTTTTTAAAGCCATAATCATATGTAATTTATTCAATCCAAAAAAGTTATTTTTATGGTGGAAAACATGCGTATAACCAACATGCGTTATACAAATAAGTTCTACACCTAGTTCTGATCTCAGAGGGTTTCTCCAACAAGCTGATGGTGTGATAAAGTTGGCTTTGAAGCTTGCCCTGGGGCTGGAGGCAAAACATACCACCTCATAAACATAAACATTACAGGCGCCTCATAAACATAAATATAGTGAGGAAGTCTCCCAAAGCTCCCAGTTCAAGCTCTGCAGAATAGGATATGTAACATCAAGTGGAATTCAAAACACAACTGTTTGTTATCAGATGACTAAGTAGGAGAATAAAATGTAACCTCAGGCCTGAGCCTGGATCTTCCTGTGTGTGGCCCTGCAGGCTCCGCCTCTTCCTCGCTGCTGCACCTTTCCGCGCCGTCTTCTCATCCAGGACATTTCTGTGTTATGCTCACAGAAGACTTTTGTTCTCCCTGCAGTCATTCTCTGCCCACATGTATACTGCAGCAGGGACCTTTCTCTTCAGTGATTTTTTTTTTCTACGAGAGAATTCAGCAGCTCAAGGGAAAGGTTAAGATCTAGAAAATGTGAGGTCTTTTGAAGGCTCTGTTATGTGGCTTCCTACCAAGTCGTGTTGTAGGTTTCTCCCCTATGCAACAGAAAAGTGAATGAGATTTAATCCAGGAATAGACAGTAAATATGGATCATAAAAAGGTTTTATAAGTGCTATAGATTGAAAGTTTGTGTTCTTCAAAATTCACCTATTGAAATCCTAACTCCAGGGCAGGCACAGTGGCTCATGCCTGTAATCCCAGCACTTTGGGAGGCCGAGGTGGGAAGATCACCTGAGGTCAGGAGTTTGAGACCGGCCTGGCCAACGTGGTAAAACCCCATCTCTGCTACAAATACAAAAATTAGCCAGGTGTGGGGGCAGGTGCCTGTGATCCCAGCTACTCGGGAGGCTGAGGCAGAACAATTGCTTGAACCTGGGAGGCGAAGGCTGTAGTGAGCCGAGATCGTGCCATTGCACTCCAGCCTGGGCAACAAGAGCGAAACTCCATCTCAAAAGAAAAAGAATAAGAAGAAAATAAATCCTAACTCCAAGGTGATGGTATTAGGTGGTGGGAACTTTGGCAGGTAATTAGGTCTTTAGCGTTGTGCACTCCTGAATGGGACTAGTGCCCTTATTGTAAGAAAGACCCCAGAGAGCTCCTTACCCCTTCCTTCCACCATGTGAGGTCACGGCAAGACCACAGCCATCTATGAGCTAGGAAGTGGGCCCTCACTAGACATTAAGTCTGCTGGCTTCTAGGATCTTGGACATCTCAGCCTCTAGAACAATGGGAAACAGGTTTTTGTTGTTCGTAAGCCACCCAGTTTTTGGCATTTTGTTATCGCGCCTGGATGGATTAAGATAATAACCATAAATTTTGTCAAGAAAACTTTGATGTAGCCAAGACTTGCAATCAGGGATCCTGGTTGCAAACAACAGAAAATAGCTTGTGTGAACTTAACCAGAAAAATAATAACTGGTCTTCATAGTTCCTTAGGACATTTAGGGTGTTTGAAGGGCATGAAAGAACAAATGTCAAGAGGCTTATCCGGTGGCTGGGCGTGGTAGCTCACGCCTTTAATCCCAGCACTTTGCGGAGGCTGAGGCAGGCGAACCACAAGGTCAGGAGTTTGAGACTAGCCTGGCCAATATGGTGAAACCCTGTCTTTACTTAAAATACAAAGTTAGCTGGGCGTGGTGGCGCACACCTGTAGTCCCAGTTACTCAGGAGGCTGAGGCAGGAACATCGCTTTAAGCCGGGAGCAGAGGTAGCAGTGACCGAGATCACGCCATCGCTGTCCAGCCTGGGCGACAGAGCGAGACTCTCTCAAAAACAAAACAAAACAAAAGCTTATTCCTATTTTCTCCTATTTATTTGTTCAACCCATAAATCCTGGGGAGGATTTCCAGCTTGGCGTAGAAAATAGCCAAATAATATTTAATTACCTTTTCATTTCCCACTGCGCCCTGAGGAGCTTTCTTCAGCTTTTTCTCCTAACACTTTGCCACGCTTAAAATCATTCAGCATCTCACAGGTACATTCTAGGAACTGCTGCTTTAGAATTATGACGTGATGTTTAAGGCTGGCAGAGTAATTAACACTTCCCATGGATGTGTAAAGTGAAAGGCAAGTTGGAATTATTATTAGCTTACTTGGCTTTAAAGATTGAGGAAGTTGTTTTTGTCCTTAAAAACTGCAAACTGTGATTGTGAATGTAACTGAGCTGGCCCTTGCTTTTCGCAGACTCTCCTTCCTGGGAAGATTCTTAAACTGAGGTGTGGACAGAGTTCTCAATGGCTGTCAGAATTAACTGTGCATGAGAATCACCTACAGGGCTTGTGCAATCACTAAGCCTCACCCTCCAGAGTTTCTGATTCAGTAAGTCTGGAGTAGGGCCCCAGAATTTGCATTTTTAACAAATTCCCAGGTGATGCTGAGGCTGCTGGTTTGTCCACCAGCCTGTGAAAAACACTGGGTTTACAGAGGTTCTTGGACCTGGCTGCATGAATTACCTGGGAAGACTTTGAAGAACACAGATGTTCTACCTGCTGCACAAACCAATTACATCAGAATCTTCACTGGGGGTAGGAGCCCAAGTGGGAGAGTTTGGGGGTTTTTTTTTTCCTTTTTTCGAGACAGAGCCTCACTCTTTCACACAGGCCGGAGTGCAGTGGCGCTGTCTCGGCTCACTGCAACCTCTGACTCCTGGGTTCCAGCGATTTTCCTGCCACACCCTCCCTCATAGTTAATTGGGACTACAGGTGCCCGCCATCACACCCGGCTAAGAAGTGGGCGAGTTTTTAAGCAGGTGATTCTCATGTGCATCAGTGGGTTGGAGAGCAGTTTGGCCTGCGGGAACGCCAAAGAGGGAGGTATAGACAGATGGATGCAGCTATCGAGTGCATAATAATTTAGAGCAGGGAGAGTTAAGAGCCCTCTAGCTATTTGCCATGTCCCTCCCTTCCTGAGCTCGTGGTTGACATCACTGATCATCTCTGGTAAGTTTTCCACCAAGCCAAACAGAGTGCTCTGGGGGCCAAATATGAGGGACCTGTGAGTTTCTTTGTTTCCCAAAGAAACACTCAGACCGCCAGGAAGGAGAGAAAGCAGGGTGAGGGATGAGGAGGGCCATCTTTGGGGAAATGTAAAGCAGTGAGGACCTCCTCTCTCCCAATTTCCTTAAATCTTAAAAGTATATTTTGATTTTTGCAGTTTGGTAGACTTGAGGGCAGTAGTTCTAACATTGGACTGCACCCCAGAATTTCTGATTCAGTATTCCTGGAGTAGAGCCTAGAATTTGCATTTCACTTTTTTTTTAAGATGGAGTATTGCTCTGTCTCCCAGGCTGCAGTGCAGTGGCATAATCGCGGCTCACTATAACCTCCATCTCCTGGGTTCAAGCCATCTTCCTGCCTCAGCCTCCAAAATAGCTGGAATTAAAAGCGCCTGCCAAAACGCCCAGCTAATTTTTGAATTTTGAGACGGGGTTGGCCAGGCTGGTCTTGAACTCCTGATCTGAGGTGATCTGCCTGCCGTGGCATCCCAAAGTGCTGGGCCAAATCTGCATTTCTTATTTTTTTATATTTTTTATTTTTTTAAGACCGGGTTTCACCATGTTGGTCAGACTGGTCTTGAACTCCCGACCTCAGGTGATCCGCCCACCTTGGTCTCCAAAGTGTTTGGATTACAGGCGTGAGCCACCGCGCCTGGCCTCAAATTTGCATTTCTAACAAGTTCCCAGGTGATGCCGATGCTGTTTGTTGTCTGGGGACTAGGTTGAGCACGAGAACCACTGCTCTGAGGCGCGCTTCTGATACCAGCTGATTTATCCATGTTTTTTGACTAGCTAGTAAAGGTTAATTATGAAATTAAACTTATGTCAAATTAGATACAGGTTGGTAAGAACATTACAGAATGATGTAATGAGGGGTTTTGATTTTAAACCTGTAGAGATAGAGACCTGGGTAATGTTAGGGTACTTGAGACATGCCATACAAGGAGTTAGACTGGTGAAAATCATACCATTTCCAAGGTATTTATACCGTTAAATTGTTATTCACCTGTTTTTTCCACCTGGAAGATGGGAATCTGCACCAATTTTTACCTTATTTTCTTGGGAGTGGTCCTCTGAAGTTGCCATGAACATGAACTGAAGTGGGTCATTTCGACAGTGGTTATTAGGATCATTTTACTGCCATCATTTTTCACTTGCCTTACTTTTGTTTCTCAATACTTCATAAGGTATTTTTTTTTTTTTTTAAAGACGGGGTTTCACCATGTTGGTCAGGCTGATCTTGAACTCCGGACCTCAGGTGATCTGCCTGCCTTGGCCTCCAAAGTGCTTGGATTACAGGCGTGAGCCACCGGGCCCAGCCCATAATGGTATTTTCAAAGTAAAGGAGTGTTTGGATGAGGGGAGTTTGACATGAATGATGTCCAACACCAAACCCTTGTCTATCACAAACTGTGAAGTATTTCCTTCTGGGGAGTGACAGTGGGCAGAATGGATGGGGGTTGCTTTTGGCTTTTTTTCCTCTTCTCCTTTGGAGTCTCACTGTGTTGCCCAGGCTGAAGGGCAATGGTGCAGTCTCGGCTCACTGCAACCTCCGCCTCCCAGATTCAAATGATTCTCTTGCTTCAGCCTCCTGAGTGGCTGGGACTACAGGCGTGCGCCACGATACCTGGCTAATTTTTTTGTATTTTTGGTAGAGACGGGGTTTCACCATGTTAGCCAAGATAGTCTCAAGCTCCTGGCCTGTGATCCTCCTGCCTCGGTCTCCCATAGTTTGTTGGGAACAGGCATGAGCCACTGTGCCCGGCCTTTTTTTTTTTTTTTTTTTTTTTTAAAAAGACAGAGCCTTGCTCTGTCTTCCAGGCTGGAGTACCGTGGCCTGATCTCAGCTCACTGCAACCTACGCCTGCCGGGCTCAAGCGATTCTTTGCCTCAGCCTCCCGAGTAGCTGGGATTACAGGCATGTGCCACCATGCCCAGCTAATTTTTGTATTTTCAGTAGAGACGGGGGTTTCTCTATGTTGGCCAGGCTGATCTCAGACTCCTAACTCAGGTGATCCACCTGCCTTAGCTTTCCAAAGTGCAGAGATTATAGGTGTGAGCCACTGTGCCTGTGCCCACATAAATGTATTCTATCATAAAAATTTTAAGTTCACCTGTGAAATAGGTAGCATTATATTCATGTGATACGTGAGATCCAGAGGAATATTTGCTTGGAGCCAAACAGCTTTCAAAAGGGGCAGCAAATAAGAAAGGGCTTTTATGTTAGAGGCAAGAGAAACTCCAAGGTGGCTGCAGAAACTGTGAGATCTGCTTGGGAATGAGTGACTTTAACACACTATTGTTGTAGAAAACATTTAACAATATGTGCCACCTCAGGGATCCTGGTTGCAAACAACAGAAAATGGCTTGTGTGAACTTAACCAGAAAAATAATTAACAGGGAAGTTATTGGGCAGTTCACAGAGCTGATGGAAAAGCTGGAGAATTAGACTTCAGCAGTGAGCAAGACCCAGGAGAAGCTGGCAGCAGAGAACAAAACAGAGTCTCGCTATGGGAAGAGTCACCATCCTCACTGTGGAAAATCTCTTTTTGAGATGGATTTTCGCTCTTGTTGCCCTGGCTGGAGTGCAATGTTGTGATCTTGGCTCACCGCAACCTTTGCCTCCCAGGTTCAAGCAATTCTCCTACCTCAGCCTCCTGAGTAGCTGGGAGCAATGTCTCCTGAGTAGCTGGGATTACAGGCATGCGCCAACACGCCCGGCTAATTTTGTATTCTTAGTAGAGATGGGGTTTCTCCACGTTGGTCAGGCTGGTCTCAGACTCCTGACCTCAGGTGATCCACCTGCCTCAGCCTCCTAAAGTGCTGGGATAACAGGTGTGAGCCACGAGGCCCAGTGGAAAATCTTTAACTGTCCCATTCCTTTGGGATAAATATAAGAAGTAAAATAGGCCCACTGCTTATAAACAACTTCAATGAGAGTTTCAGTGAAATCATACACTAAAGGTGGCCATCCGTGCACAAACTATAATAGTCTGTTAAAAACTGTAAAATGATTTTCAGAATATTTAGGGAATGTTAAAACTAAAATAGATCTAGTCAATCTAGATATTTGGTAATTCAAACAAATATAAATCTTAATTTGTTGGTACTATAATTTTTAAAACTTTAGAATCGATAGCATGGTCTTTCTGACACATTTTTAACATCTTTTGACTTGTATAAAAATACAGCATTCTACTTGGGAATACAAATACTGTTTTCTCTATATAATTACAATGTGATTCAGTGGGAGTTTTGGTGACCGCTGGTGTTCACCATAAATTATTACTTTAGTGCATTCTGCTATCTTGCAAAATGGGTTTCATGTTACTTTTTGCATATGTAAAAAGCACGTAGCTACAGTGACCCATCTCCAAGTATTCCAAAGCAGCCACCATCTCACCATCTGAGAAGCTGCTTATGGTGTCTATAAAGTCAGCCACGATGTGTTTTTTTTCCTTCCCATGAGACTGAGTCTCACTCTGTTGTTGAGACTGGAGTGCAGTGGCGCGATCTCGGATCACTGCAGCCTCCATCTCCTCGGTTTAAGCGATTCCTCTGCCTTAGCCTCCCAAGTAGCTGAGATTACAGATGCATGCCACCACGCCGGGCTAATTTTTGTGTTTTTAGTAGAGATGGTGTTTTGCCATGTTGTCCAGGTTGGTCTCAAACTCCTGACCTCAGGTGATCCGCTTGCCTTGACCTCCCAAAGTGCTGTGATTACAGGTGTGAACCACAGCACCTGGCCTACATCTATTTCTAATTCTCAATGTGTTTGGCTAGGGTTCTTAGTAAAGGGAAAGATTGATTAATTTAAAAAATCGTTAAAATTTATTTTGTCTTTGAACTCCTGTTCTAACCTTGGCAAAATAACTTTTAGCTCTTCTGAGCTAGCACCCTCACCCTATCTGCCATGTCATCTACAAATTCTTTTTCTTTTCTAAGTTCCCATTGAGCATTTCTCCTGAACTTGCACACCTATGATAATGCACTGATACTGAAAGCGCCTAGGTTATCATCATCACAGTAGTGTTGAATTCCATCAACTCCAACTTATTTTCACCCTGTGGGTTCTTAAACCTGTTACACGGTTGTTCTACTTTTTCTAGTCTATTGAATTTCTTGTAGATTCTTTGTAGAATGAATCTGGGTTTTGGAAGAAGTTGTCTGCTCAATTTCTGCATTCTGCCTTAAATAGCAGTTCCCTCATCAGCCTGAGTGAATGCCATACACATGAGGACCTTGTTTTTCTTTCTTTTTCTTTTCTTTTTTTTTTTTGAGATTGAGTCTCATCATTCTGTGGCCCAGGCTGGAGCACAGTCACACAATCTTGGCTCACTGCAACGTCCGCCTCCCAGGTTCAAGTGATTCTCTCACCTCAGCCTCCCAAGTAGCTGGGATTACAGGCCTGCACCACCATGTCTGGCTACTTTTTTGTATTTTTAGTAGAAACAGGGTTTCACCATGTTGGCCAGGCTGGTCTCAAACTCCTGACCTCAGGTGATCTACCTGCCTTGGCCTCCCAAAGTGTTGGGGGGATTATAGGCTTGCGCCACGGTGCCAGGCCTGGAAGGCCTTGTTTTTCTAAGACAGTTTAAGCTGCACTAACATAAACTTGGCACTTCTGATGCTCCCTGTCCACTGGCCAGCCCTGCAGCTCCAGACCATTCACTACTTCATTTTAAACAGATGTCAGAAAAGCCCTGTCCTAGCTTCTCCTCCATATATAATAGTTTGCTGATGGTTGCTCAGTCTGGGTGATGTAGATAAGCAATTATTTTTCATAATACTTTTCTACCAACAGGTGGCACTAACAATTTGTTTTAATAGCCCAGTAGTAATCCTTGTGTCACATTTGAATATATCATTTGAACTTTTTGAGTTGAAACATAGCTGATTTTATAGATGTTTAAGGCCAGAAAAAGGTGAGAGAGAAATCCAGCATTTCTGATCAAGTCTTTAGCATGTTGCCTTTCTCCTGCACTCCTGGCTCGCAGCCAGTAATCTTCCTCTTCCTTCATTCCTAGTCTACAGCTTGATTCGCCTTCCAAGAAAGTAAGATGAATAGAATTCATGAGAAAAACATAGGAGTAAATATAAAATGCTTTTCTTGAGGTTCTTTACTGTACAGGAAAGGATGACATTCACATTGATTGCCTGGGATGGAGAAATTCCATTTTTAAAATATTTACTAAATATTTATTGCAGAACTACTACATGCAGAGTACTGTTCTATATATTCCTTGTTGGAGAATGTACAGAACTCTGAGAATTAGATCCTACGTTCAGAGGTTTTTCTCTAATTGAGAGAAGACAGGCACACAAAGTAAATGTGAGATCAGTAATAATTTTCAATGTCCAGTACATGTATAGGATGATAATGTCAGATAAGACTGTAAGGTGTTATGAGAATTTGGAGGAGGTACAGGATTATTTCTTTAATCAATCTATCGAATGTTCTTTATGTCAGTGTTCTTGTCACAGAGAATACAATTGTGAACAAGGTAGACAAGATTCTTGCCTTCAGGGAAGGCCTCTCTGAGGAAGTGACAAAGAGCTGGATTGGTGGCTTTGAGGAAGGCTTTGCAGAGAGTTGGAACCAGTTGAAGAATGGGCAGGATTTGGGTGAGAAGCATTTGACATCAATGATGTCGCTACTCATCACATCTGCCCTGCGCGATGGTCCCCATGTCACAGGCACACAGGGAGACAAATTTACTAGTGATGTGAGTGGTTTCCTGAAGCACGGCATATTCATTTCCTTGTCCTCAAAATAAAAAACCTCAAATAGGCTGGAACTTGTTTTTCAGAAGCCAGGAAAACAGAAGAGCAGTCGTTGCCTTTCTTACTGGAAGAGAGCAGAGAGAGCTACAGCTGAGTCAGTGCGGGTGACGGGGTAACCCGGGTCTTGTAAGACAGGCTTCCTTGCTTTCTTCTTTCCTTCCCTTCCTTCCTTCCTTCCTTTCTTTCTTTCTTTCTTTCTTTCTTTCTTTCTTTCTCTCTCTCTCTCTCTTTCTTTCTTTCTTTTCTTTTCTTTTCTTTTCTTTGCTTTTCGCTAAACCCCCCAGTTCTATCAATCAGATAAGAATTCTGCTGTGAAGGAAAATCAGCGTTTGCTCACACAACTCTGGATCCTTGGAGAGCATAGTGTGCTCAGAGGAGCAGCACTGCCTGCAAGGGGAGCCTGTAGCTCCAGGAGGCAGGGTGACTCCACACCCAAGCTTTTGTCTGTTGGCCATTTGGCATGTCGCATTCTGACCTCAGTTTCTTCATATGCAAAATGGGGGTGATGGCATGGAGGACGTACACAATTTATTTTTCTTACCTATTTTCTGTGGGTCATATTAAAACAAAATTTTATTTTTATTTTCACTTGTTTAAAGTTTAAATTTCTGTTTCTTTTTTTAGTATTTAATTTTTGCCTTCAGCTTCTGCAGACGTACACATTTTGAATGGGACTGATACCTCTATTACTCATTTCCCTTCCCTTCCTGCACGGGGTGCTGAGAACATTAAATAACAGTCTACGATTGAGTCGGCATTGCTCACAGGAATGTTAATCATTGCATTTGCCCTGAGGGTGGTGCCTTCCAAGACCCTTGAGATGAGGATGGCCAGCCCCTAGCAGCCATCTGAATGTGGGGCCTGGGAGGGCAGACCCTGAGACTGCCAGGAATGGTGTCACATTAAAAGGCCATCATTCTTTTGGGGCTGATCAGGCCCTTGATTTGATATTTGGTGGTATTAAGAAGTCATAAAGAGTGACGATTGGTTTTCATGCTCATGTATGAAGTGTGCCTTCCTTGAACCTTGTTAAGATGTTGGTATAGGGAGAGATCCAAGATGGCCGATTAGCAACAGCTCAGGAATGTAGCTCCCAGTGAAAGCGCAGAGAACGAGTGGACGCCGCACTTTCCGACGAATTTTTGTAGCCCACAGACCGGGAGATTCCCGGCAGAGGAGCCACA
>CAUYQU010003625.1:0-30551 GCA_963574635.1 Cheracebus regulus | reverse complement strand
GTGTGGCTCCTCTGCCGGGAATCTCCCGGTCTGTGGGCAACAAAAATTCGTCGGAAAGTGCGGCGTCCACTCGTTCTCTGCGCTTTCACTGGGAGCTACATTCCTGAGCTGTTGCTAATTGGCCATCTTGGATCTCTCTCTATATTGCTTTTTAAAAAAGCTATGCTTTAAGGCTGGGCATGGTGGCTCACCCCTGTAATCCCAGCACTTTGGGAGGCCAAGGCAGGCAGATCACTTGAGCTCAGGAGTTCAAGACCAGCCTGACCAACATGGTAAAACCCTGTCTCTGCTAAAAATACAAAAATTAGCCAGGTGTGGTAGCACATGCCTGTAATCCCAGCTACTCGGGAGGCTGAGACAGGAGAATTGTTTGAACCCAGGAGGTGGAGGCTGCAGTGAGATGAGATCATGCCACTGCACTCTAGCCTGGGCAACAGAGCAAGACTCCATATCATAGGAAAAAAAAGTTATGCTTTAAATTCTATTCTAATAATTTCAGTAAAGATTATGTGCTATAGAACAGGAACACATTTTTTTATTAAGTTTTAGGTAATTTGATATGTAGAACAATGTTAGCAGCTGTCTGATTCCATTTTTTTTTCTTTTTTTGAGACAGGGTCTTACTCTGTCACCTTGGCTGAAGTGCAGTGGCACAATATCGGCTCACTGCAGCCTCTGCCTCCTGGGTTCAAGCAATTATTGTGCCTCAGTTTTCCGCATAGCTGGGATCACAGGCATGCACCACCATGCCCTGCTAATTGTTGTATTTTTAGTAAAGACAAGGTTTCACCATGTTGCCCACGCTGGTCTTGATCTCCTGACCTCATCCGCCCACCTCAGCCTCCTAAAGTGCTGAGATTACAGGCATGAGCCACCATTCCTTCCCTAATTCCAGTTTCTTACATTGTTTTACTTAACTATCTGGTCCTTTAAAAGAAATACATGAAGTCTGGCAGCATGAAGTCTATAAGTTTGCGTATATTAGCATGTAAATACATAAAATAATCATTTTCTATTTTGTTTTGTGAGGCTAGAAGGTCCAGCTTAAAAAATGTGTCTGACCTTTTTGTGATGGGAGGAGCTCTTGTTTTAGAATCTGCAGCTCTCTTGCACTGGCTAGAGAGGGAAGGTTATGGCCCTTTAGGAATGACTGGAATATCCATGGGAGGACACGTAAGCCTCTTTATTTCTGCTTACATTTAATTATGTTTATGTTTATAAGATCTAGAGAACCTGGTTATTTAAAAAATTCACTTTAGGTATAGAATTAGTTTTGGTAAAAGTAGGAAGCAGAAACAGATTCCAAACTTTCATCCAATTATGAAGTAATGATGTTAATTTTTTGTATGATTTATATAGACATTGATTGTTCTACTCCACAGTTGTATCTCAGATATTAGATTTAACATTTTATTTAAAAATATAAAATTTAACTTTTCAAGTCTCAAGTATAAATGCCCAATTTTGCTGTTACATTGGTCAAGATACCTGTGGAAAATACTTTCCATTTGTCTATCTCCCTAGTACCACCACCAATTTTACTTTGTCTACCTTTTAGAGTATACTAAAATGTATTCCTAATTGCTTTCTCTGTCTCTAGTCTTTTCTCTTATTAATCTTTTTCTTAACCATTTCTCCTCTACACCATAACTACAGTGATCTTTCTAAATCTAATCTTTGTTCTGTCTTGTTCAAAACCTGCCAAAAGCTTGTGTATATACTGGGCTCCAGCTGTGTCACATGCTAGCATCCCTCTAGTGCTCCCTTATTCTCTTACAGCTAGCTGAGTAACAGCTTACCCTTCTGTTTCATCTGTGACACCCATCCTTACCTCCAGACTATACTTCAAACTCTCATTGGTAACTTTTTACTGTACTGTACTGTACTGACTTGTTTAGCAGTCTGTTTTCTCTGTGAAGCAGTTGGAACATTGAGGGTCAGGAATATGCTCTGGTTTAATACTTGGCACACATTAGTCACTCAGAACATTTTTAAAAAATTATTATTATTATTATTATTTTCTTTGTGTGTGGGCTCAAGTGATCCACACAGCTTAGCCTCCCAAAGTGCTGGGATTATATATGTGAGTCACTGCACTGGCCTAAAAATTAATCATACCCCAACCCAGGCAACATAGTGAGACCCTGTCTCTACAAAAAAATTGTTTAAATAATTAGCCAGGCATGGTGACACATCTCTGTAATTGTGGCTGTTCAGGAGTCTGAGGTGGGAGGATCATGTGAGCCCCAGAGTTTGAGACTGCAACGAGCTGTGATCGTGCCACTGCACTCCAGATCAGATGATCCAGACAGAAGCAAGATTCTATCTCAATAATAATAATAATAATATGAAGGTTCTCTATGTCACTTGAATTAGAAAATTAAGTTCAAAAACTTAAATTCAAAACAACCACCTGAAAGTGAAATAGAAGATGGAAAAGGATTTATTTTCCTATCTAGTAGTGTTTCCATTGTTATCACCTAGGACAGGTTCTTATAACTTTTACCTGTATTACTGCCTATTAACTGGTCTTCCTACCTCAGCTC
Organism: Cheracebus regulus; assembly: GCA_963574635.1. NCBI lineage: Eukaryota > Metazoa > Chordata > Mammalia > Primates > Pitheciidae > Cheracebus > Cheracebus regulus. Next base: position 28,005 of record CAUYQU010003625.1, on the reverse strand, counting down.
TCCCCTCTCTACTCAATCCTGTAAACTACTATCATGTTACCTCTTTTGAATCATTTCTTTAACAATACTACTCCTTTACTCAGACCTCTTTATTAATTCCCCATTATCTATACAACAAAGAACCTCTAATCTGATCCTGATCAATCTTTCTAGCCCTATGTGCCTCCCTCACGCCATTGGCCACATATGCCTATTGACCATCCCAAATGAAGTATATTGATTGTTTCCCTATGAGACCCTGTGCATTCTCAGTGTATTGCCTTTGATCATACTGATTTCTTTCTATGGAAGACAAGACCCTATCTATCTTTCATTCCTCTACAAGGCTCAGCCATTACGTGAAGCCTGCCTTTCCCTTCTGATTCCTCTAGCCCAGAAGGGAAAGTAACTTTTCCAGAAGATAAAGTTCTCCCTTCTCCAAAAGAGAGAGTAACTTTTCCCTTCTCTAAACACACACATTACATTATTTTATATCTGTTATATAATCTGCTTTGTAGTTCACCAAATTCTTCACATACTCAGTCAACCTCAATGGTCTGATGTTTTATAGTTGTGATTTTGCTGTATCTGAGCAAGTCACTTAAGTAGTGAGTGTGCTTACTCTGCTGCTCAGCATCTACATCTCAGCATCTTTGCTTCATATTTACACAGTAGAAAGTAGCTCTCAGTGAAGGGTCTTGAGATTAAAGTTTTCTATTACATTTTGTTGCTTTCTAAGGGGGAAATTAAAGATTGCATTTATGATTTGGGAAGTTTAATGAGGTTGCTAGGCATTCTCACGAATGTTTGCAGACTTTGTGTTTATCTGACCAACTACTTACTGCATAGAATACTTCTTAATATTAAATATTTTTTATTTTAATGAATAGAAACTCTAAACAGAAGCTCTCTAAACTATCTGTTATATTACAGATGGCTTCCTTAGCAGTATCCAACTGGCCTAAGCCCATGCCATTGATTCCATGCCTGTCTTGGTCCACAGCATCTGGGGTCTTCACTACGGTAATTTAATTGTAATTAATATTAGGTAGCTGTATATAATTAGATGTAATTGTTTTGGAAGTCCCCAAAACCACCCTCAGCTTTGGTGATTCATAGAAGGAATCATAGCACTCAGGATATAGTCGTAATCATGACTAAGGCTTAACTACAGCAAAAAATACAACAGTCAACAAAAGGAAAAAATGCATGAGGCAGAGTCCGAAGGGAACCAAGAACAAGCTTCCAAAAGTCCTCTCCCAGTGGACTGTTACAGTTCATACTTAATTCTTCTAGCAATAATTATTGATAATAAGTGCAAAATGCTGTCCATCAGTGAAGCTCCCCTGAGCCTAGCAGTCCAGAGTTTTTATCAGGGGTTAGTGACTTAGATAACTTCTGCCTAGCATGCACCAAAATTTCAGAAGGAAAGCAAGTGTTCAGCAGAAACTGCATTGTTTATATAAGCAGTTTAGGCATAGTGACCCACTCTTATCATTTAGGGAAAATTTTATGTAAGTGTAGAAAGCTATTTACTGGCAAAGTTCCCAGACTCCAGCTAAGGGCCAACCTTAGAAGCAGGCTAAAGATAGGCAGTCTTAGGCCGAGTGGGACGACTCACATCTGTAATCCCATGCTTTGGGAGGCCGAGGTGGGTGGATCAGCCTGAGGTCAGGAGTTCAAGACCAGCATGGACAACATGGTGAAACTCTGTCTCAACTAAAAAATATAAAAATTAGCCAGGTGTGATGGCACATGCCTGTAGTCCCAGCCACTTGGGAGGCTGAGGCAGAAGAATAGCTTGAACCAGGAAGGTGAAGGTTGCAGTGAGCTGAGATGGTGCCATTGCACTCCAGCCTAGGCAACAGAATGAGAGATTTTGTCTCTTAAAAAAAAAAAAAAAAAAAAAAAAAAAGATAGGCAGTCTCAAGCCTGCTATGTTAACTCTTTTCCACACAGTAATAATAATAAAAATATTGGGCAAATTGCTTATGATGTGGTTTAATCTTAATTTAGCTTATTATTTCAGGGTGTATTGAGTAAATCAATTAATTGGAGGGAGCTGGAAAAGCAGTATTATACCCAGACAGTTTATGAAGAAGAAATTATTCACATGCTTGAATACTGTGGAGTAAGTATTTCACTTTTCACCCAACATTGGTGGTGGGGGGAGTTGATTGTGTATTTAATGATTCAGGCTTTTAGAGAGAAGGGCAAAATTTTAAAAACATAGCTATACATACTATTTTTTACTTTTAAAATTTTTTCATTTTTGCCCAGGCTTGATGGCTCATGCCTGTAATCCCAGCACCTTGGGAGGCCAAAGCAGGTTGATCACTTGAGGTCAGGAGTTCGAGACCAGCCTGGCCAACATGATAAAACCGCCATCTCTACTAAAAATACAAAAATTAGCCACATGTGGTGGCTGGTGCCTGTAATCCCAGATACTAGGGAGGCTAAGACAGGAGAATCTCTTGAACCTGGGAGATGGAGGTTGCAGTGAGCCAAGATCACGCTACTACACTCCAGCCTAGGTGATAGAGACTGTCTTAAAAATAAATAAATAAAACTTCATTTTAAAAATAAAACACAGAGAATCATGCAAAGCAAATATGTGGTTTACTACATTTATTAAAAGGCATTGGCTGGGCACAGTGGCTCACACCTGTAATCCCAGCACTTCGAGAGTCCGAGACGGGCAGATCACAAGGTCAGAGTTTGAGATCAGCCTGACCATCATGGTGAAACCCCTGTCTCTACTAAAAATACAAAAAACTAGCTAGGTGTAGTGGCAGGTGCCTGTAATCCCAGCTACTCAGTAGGCTGAGGCAAAAGAATCCCTGAACCCAGGAGGTGGAGGTTGCAGTGAGCCGAGGTTGCGCCACTGTATTCTAACCCCAGGTGACAGAGTGAGAGTCCATCTCAAAAATAAAAAGGGTGGTGAGGGGGCGGCAAACACACTGTGTATTCTGTTTTCGTTGAGACAGGATCTGGCTCAGTTACCTTCTACCTCAGCCTCCTGAGTAGCTGGGGTTATAGGCATGCACCACCAACCTGGCTAATTTTTGTATTTTTTGTAGAGACGGAATTTCACAGTGTTGCCCAGGCTTGTCTCAAAATCCTGGGCTAAAGCAATCTGCCTGCCTCAGCCTCCCAGAATGCTGGGATTACAGGTATGAGCCACTGTGCCGAGCCTCACTTCTCTTTTTTATGAACTATACACAAGTGTTTCCTTGTTATTTTTTACTGCTACATAATATAGTCTATTAAGTGAATTCATGTACCCTAGTTTATTAAACCGTACCCTGCTGATAAATGTTTGTTTCTCATCTTTCACTATTAATAAACAGTGCTGCAGTGAGTAACTTTGTATATTCATGTTTTGTTACCTAGTTACCTTTTCTACGATTAGATACACAAATACTTAGACACTGTATAAATGTAAATTCCTAGAAATATGATTGCTGAGTCAAGGGTATAGTAATGTAGTTAGATTTTGTCTAATTCTAGTCGTGTCAGTTTACAACACCAGCAGGAATGTGTCTTTCTCCATAAGTTCACAAATTCAGTGTGTTGTCAAACTTGAGTTTTTATTTTTTGTCAACCAACACTGGAAAATGGTATAGTTTTAATTTAAGTTTGAGGGAAATCGAGCAAGTTTTTATAAGTTTAAGAGCAGTTTGTATTTTGTTTTCTTTTATCTTTATGTGTATATCCTGTGCTCATTTTGGGGGTTCTGGGCTTTTAAAACATTCAATTCTAGCTCTTAATAAATTAAAGTTATTTGCCATTTGTAATATGAGTTGCAAATATATTTTCCCAGGCTGTCATTTTTTCTTTTGACTTGGCTGTTACTATATAACAAAGTTTATTTTTACTTAAATTATATTGTACAATCATGCTCTGCATAACAATGTTTCAGTCAATGACAAACCATATATACAAGGTGGTCCAAAAGATTGTAATACCATATTTTTACTATACCTTTTCTTTTTCTTTTTGTTTTTGAGATGGAGTCTTGCTCTGTCTCCCAGACTGGAGTGCAGTGGCACAATCTCTACTCACTGTAACCTCTGCCTCCTGGGTTCAAATGATTCTCCTGCCTCAGGCTCCCAAGTAGCTGGGATTACAGGTGCCCACCACCACATCTGGCAAATTTTTGTAGTTTGGTAGAGATGGGGTTTCACCATGTTGGTCAGGCTAGTCTTGAACTCCTCACCTCAAGCGATCAACCCACCCTTGGCCTCCCAAAGTGCTGGGATTACAGGCATGAGCCCCCATACCTGGCCTACTATATCTTTTGTATGATTAGATGCACAAATACTTACAATTATATTACAGTTGCCTACAGTATTAAGTACAATCATATGCCATACAGGTTTGTAACCTAGGAGCAATAGATTATACCATACAGCTTAGGTGTGTAGTTGGCTTATACCATCTAGGTTTATGTAAATACACTGTGATGTTCACACAACAATATAACCACCTAATGATGCATTTCTCAGAACATACCTTGTCATTAAGCAACACGTAACTGTATTTACAACTTAAAATACAGTTTTGAGACTTTAATAGGCAATATTTCTTTTTTTCCTTGATAATTTTTAATTCTTGTTAGTTCAGCCAGAGAAAGGGATTTGGGACAGCTGGTGTCCTCTTGTGCTTGAATTTACATTACTCAGTTGTAAGACTTTTAGAAGTTCAAAGATTAAGGCAAATCATGGATTTGAAAAGTTTGGCTATAAGATAAAAAAAAAATGCAGGCTAAATGCTAAATGATACCCTTTACTGTTTAATAGGAAACAGCAATAAAGTAAAAGTCCTTATCTTAGTCCTGAGTTAAATTTTGACACCTCTTTGTTTTTTTCAAAAATTACAGTAAATATATACAACATAAAATTTCCTATTGTAACCATTTTCAAGTGTATAGTTCATTGGCATTAAGTATATTCACATTGTGCAACCGTCACAACCATCTATCTCCAAAACTTTGTTTTCTTCTCAAACTGAAACTTATCCATTGAACAAAACTACCCATTCCTCCTTTCTCCCAGTCCCTGACAACTGCCATTCTCTTTCTATTGCTATGACTCTTACTACTGTAGGGACCTCATACAAGTGGAATCATACAGTATTTGTCCTATGTCTTCAGTGTTTATCCATGTTAGTAGCATGTGTCAAAATTTCATTGTTTGCATATACCACATTTTGTTTATCCATTTATTCATCGATGGACACTTGTTTTTTCTCTTTTTTTTAACAAAATTGTTAATGAAACCCTATTTTATATTAAATAATGTTTTCTTTCCTTTCATATATTCAGACAGATTCTTTCAAAATGGGACAAGAGTTTGTGAAACGCTTCGCTAGCAGTGCAGACAAGCTAACTAACCTTAATCTGGTTTCCAGAACTTTAAATTTAGATATAACAAACCAAGTTGTATCCCGAAAACCTGCTGACTGCCATAATTCTAGTAAAACATCTGTTAGTGCCACATCAGAAGGACTCTTATTGCAAGATACCTCTAAGATTGAATGCTTCAATCAAACACTTTCAACCAACAAAAGTAATTATACAGGTTGCAACCCTCAGTCATACCACCTTCTTAGTAAAGAACAAAGAAGAAACAATCTTCGGAAAGAATCTTTAGTATTTATGAAAGGAGTCATGGATGAATGTACTCATGTAGCAAATTTCTCAGGTACTAATTTTTACATGAAATTGAGAACATTTGCTGATATGTAAATATTTGTGAAATATTTTGAAGAATGCTTTATAAGATAATTTTATATTTTCAAGGGTATTTTTTTGTTGTTGGCTCCAGAATATGTTTGCAAGGTAAATTGGTTACTTAAATGTATGATATTCTACCTATGAAAATTTAAGACTATCTTATTCATTAAAAAACACATGGGACAGCCAGGTGTGGTGGCTCATGCCTGTAATCCCAGCATTTTGGGAGGCTGAGACAGGTAGATTGCTTGAGCCCAGGAGTTCAAGACCAGCCTGGGTAACATGGTGAAACCTTGTCTCTACCAAAAAAAAATACGAAATAGTAGTTATGTGTGGTACTGCATGCCTGTAGTTCCAGCTACTTGGAAGACTGAAGTGGAAGGATTGCTTCAGCCCAAGTAAACAGTTTGCAGTGAGCCTAGATGACACCACTGCACTCCATCCTTGGTGATAGAGTGAGACGCTGTCTCAAACACACACACACACACACACACACTCTCTCTCTCTCTCTCTCTCCCCCCCCCCCCCTCTCTCTCTCTCTCTCTCTCTCTCTCGCTGAGCACAGTGGCTCACGCCTGTAATCCTAGCACTTTGGGAGACTGCAGTGGGAGGATCGCTTGAGCCCAGGTGTTTGACACCAGCCCAGGCAACATAGTGAGACCCTGTCCCTACAAAAAAATATAAAAATTAGCTAGATGGCCAGTCACAGTGGCACACGCCTGTAATCCCAGCACTTTGGCTGAAGCAGGTAGATCACTTGAGGTCAGTAGTTTTGAGACCAAACCTGGCCAACATGGTGAAACCCTGTCTCTACCAAAAATATAAAAAATTAGCTGGGCATAATGATATGTGCCCCTAGTCTCAGCTACTCAGGAGGCTGAGGCAGGACAATCGCTTGAACCCAGGAGGTTGCAGTGAGCAGAGATCATGCCATTGCACTCCAGCCTGGGTGACAGAGTGAGACTCCGTCTCAAAAAAAAAAAAAAAAAAAGTTGGTGGCACATGCCTATAGTCCCAGCTACTCAGAGGCTGAGGCAGGAGGATCCCTTGAGTCTGGGAATTCAAGGTGGCAGTGAGCTATGATTGCACCACTGCACCCTAGCCTCTGTGACAAAGTGAGACTCTTGTCGCCAAAACAAAAAAAAATCACACTGGATTGCTGAGTTTGGTGGCATTCCCCTGTAGTCCCAGCTACTCAGGAAGTTAAGGAGGGAGGACCACTTGAACCCAAGAGTTCAAGACTAGTGTACTATGATCATGCCTGTGAATAGCCACTACACTTCAGCCTGGGCAACATAGTGAGATACCATCTTTAAATAAATTATTGAGGCAATGCATACCCCATGTATCCTGATGTGATTATTATGCATTCCATGCCTATATCAAAGTATGTAACCCATAAATATATATACCTACTGTGTACGCACACACACACAAAAGAAATTAATTAATTTTTAAAAACCACAGCGGTATCATCTGTAGAATATTCTACTGGAGATGAGTAATGTGGCATATTATAGTTGATTTAACTTAATCAAAAATTTTTAGTTTGACAAATGTTTCATTTACTGCATTATGTGGTGTTTTTTTTATTTTCTAATGTGTATATGTTGAATTTTTTAAAAATCCAATACCTAGTGCCAGTTGACCCAAGCCTCATTATAGTGGTTCAAGCCAAAGAAGATGCCTATATTCCACGAACAGGAGTTCGAAGTTTACAAGAAATTTGGCCTGGTTGTGAAATCCGATACCTAGAAGGGGGTCATATTAGTGCTTATCTTTTTAAACAAGGACTCTTCAGGTAAGATGACTAAACAGGTATTTGTTCATTTGTTGTTTGTTTTCTGGATTTTTTTGCTTCAGCAAATAGATTAGATATTTTTATTGTCTGTTTTAGTCTTCGAATTTCCTTCTCACCTCCAACAAGTCTCACATAGAGTTATTTTTCTCTCTTTCCTAGAATTTCATCCTCTTATTTTCTTTTCTCCCGGAGAACTAGGCATGATGCTTATCATAGGCATGCTTTATTGTGTGGTTTTACCCTCTTCAAATATTAATGGCCAAGTATTTTAGGATGTGAGAAGGAAGATCATGGTTTGTTAAAGTTGCTTTGGTGCATCAGAGGTTTTTCACTCTATTCTGTTGTTCTCTCAGAATGGCCTCAACATCTGTGGGATAATTTAGCAATGTTTTTTCAGTTAGCAAGTGAATATTGAACCTTAAATGAGAAGTGGTTTTAATGTTAACCTTATATGACTCCACTATTTTAGTTAGAACTTACAAAAAGCTTTTATAGGCTGCGCACAGTGGCTCACGCCTGTAATCCCAGCACTTTGGGAGGCCGAGGCGGGTGGATCACAAGGTCAAGAGATTGAGACCATCCCGGCCAACATGGTGAAACCCCGTCTCTACTAAAAATACAAAAATTAGCCGGGTGTGGTGACATGCACCTGTGGTCCCAGCTACTCGGGAGGATAGGCGGAAGATCGCTTGAACCCATGAGGCGGAGGTTGGAGTGAGCTGAGATTGTGCCACTGCACTCCAGCCTGGCGACAGAGCAAGACTCTGTCCCAAAAAAAAAAAAAACTTTTATGCCAAAACTATAATTTTCTGGTATTCTGCATTATTGAAATATATTTATATATTATTAATGGTTAAATAAATTAATTCATATAAATGCTTAGATCAGTGCCCTGTACATAAGTGTTCAAAAAAAAACTGCCAACTAGATAGCTATATAATAGAGAAATTGTATGTATGTTTGACATATTTTAGCTCTTGTTAACATAAGAAATAATTTTTGTATGTTGTTACTTTTCTAGCTCAACTTATAAATGTCACCTTTTTGAGAAATAGACCAATTCTAAAAGTCTGTCATGTCTTGAAGGATATAGTAAACCTTTGTTTTGTTTTTTTTTTTTTCTTTTTTGTTGAGGCAGAGTTTTGCTCTTGTTGCCCAGGCTGGAGTGCAATGGCACAATCAGCTCACCGAAACCTCCACCTCCCAGGTTCAAGCGATTCTCCTGCCTCAGCCTCCTGAGTAGCTAGGATTACAGGCATGCACCACCACACCCAGCTAATTTTGCATTTTTAGTAGACATGGGGTTTCTCAATGTTGGTCAGGCTGGTCTTGAACTCCTGACCTCAGGTGATCCACCCACCCTGGCCTCCCAGAGTGCTGGGACTACAAGCGTGAACCTGTAACCCCAACTAAACCTTTCTTTTAATAGTATGGTCTCTTAAAAAGTATTTATTCAGCATTTGAGTCCCTATTGGTGAGTGAGTAGACTATCCAATACTCATTGACCCTCTGGTACAACAAAACTTAAACAAACAAAAATCTGTGACTACCTAGGGTTGCCAGGGTTGCTTAAGAAGAGTCTAAAGTTCTATTATACATGTGAATGCAGAGGACCCACGTGCTTGCATTAGTAAATTAGTATTAAATTTCTTTCACTCTTTTGCGTACCTAAGTGAGAGTATAGCTAAGAAGTTTAGGAAGAGTAGATTTATAATCAAAGTCAGATATAAAAACTCAAAAGTGCTATTATGAAGGCTTCATTTGAGAGAGATAAATGTTAGCTATTATCATGTGCCAGATGCTAGGGCAATTGCTCTGTTATTATCCCCTTTACACAGAATAAAGGGAACAAAAAAGATTAAGAAACTTGCTCAAGTGGAGTCACTACTAAGCTATTTGGCCTCTTCCATTCCCCATCAGTCACTTCAAAACTTAACAGATTCTTTCCTATGATCCGTGTTTGAAAAAAAAAAAAAAACTTAACAGGGTTTAGATGACATTGGAACAGTAGAATTCTTAAAAATTTTTTAAGAATTTTTTTCAGTCTTTTCACACACCAAACATAAAAATAAAAGAAGCTGCCGGGCATGGTGGCTCACGCCTGTAATCCCAGCACTTTGGGAGGCCGAGGTGAGTGGATCACAAGGTCAGGAGTTTGAGACGAGCCTGGCCAATATGGTGAAACTCCAAATATGCTAAAATTACAAAAATTATCTGGATGTGGTGGCAAGTGCCTGTAGTCCCAGCTACTTGGGAGGCTGAGGCAGGAGAATTGCTTGCACCTGGGAAGTGGAGATTGCAGTGAGCTGAAATCACACCACTGCACTCCAGCCTGGGCAACAGAGCGAGACTCCATCTCAGTCAATCAATCAATAAAGCCATTCCTTTATGTGCTCTAATATTTTGTGTTATTTAGAGCTTATTGATAATACAAGTGAATAAGAGACTCTTCAAATGATTAAAAAGGGACATGTACTCTTCCTAACCCTTCTCATATCATGTATACAAGCCCAGATTGTAACTTTAGGCCCCAGAAAGTAAGCAGTCAGATTCATTCCACAAGAGCAAGTGCCTGGAACTGAGGAAAAAAATTATCCAGTGGTCAGTAATTTCAGAGGTTTCTTTACTTCTCACCTACTGCTGTCATATCTGTCTTCAAAAAAAATTTCTTTATGTGTTTACACCAACAGGCAAATATCCACCTCTAATTTTTTTCCCTTCTTGGGGGTTCAGTATAATTCACAAGGAACAAATCATTGAGCTAAAGAAAGACAAGCATATTGGAAAACTATGTCTTCCCAACATATTGGAAGCAATAATCTATTAGCAAGCTATCAGTTTTAAAGATAATCTTAACATCTTTGTTAGGATGTGAGGAAATGCTTAGTTGAACAAGTGGTATACAAAATTAACATTTCATAATTATTTAAACTGGGTGAAAATATAGACATGCATTTTTTTTTTTTTTGAGCCGGAGTCTCCCTCTGTCACCTAGGCTAGAGTGCAGTGGTGCAATCTCAGCTCACTACATCCTCTGCCTCCCAGGTTCAAGCAATTCTCCTGCCTCAGCCTCCCGAGTAGTTGGGATTACAGGCATGCACCACCACACTCAGCTAATTTTTGTAATTTTAGTAGGGATGGGGCTCACCCCATCCCTAGTCTCGAACTCCTGACCTTGACCGGGCTAGTCTCGAACTCCTGACCGGGCTAGTCTCGAACTCCTGACCTTGTGATCCAACCACCTCGGCCTCCCAAAGTGCTGGGATTACAGGTGTGAGGCACTGCACCTGGTCTAGACAGGCATTTTCTTAAAAGCCTGGAGGAAAGATATGAAAAGATTAACAGTAGATGCAAGTGATGGGATTATGATGTTTTCCCCTTCCTATATTTTAGATTTTCTGAATATTCTGCTATGAAAATGTATTATACAATAGAATAAAAACAGCTTTAGGGGCCAGGTGCAGTGGCTCATGCATGTAATCCCAGCACTTTGGAAGGCTGAGGTGGGTGGATCAACTGAGGTCAGGAGTTCAAGACCAGCCTGGCCAACATAATAAAACCCCATCTCTACTAAAAATATAAAAATTAGCCAGGCGCAGTGGCAGCCATCTGTAATCCCAGCTACTTGGGAGGCTGTGGCAGGAGAATCGCTTGAACCTGGGAGGCAGAGTTTGCAGTGAGCCAAGATTGTGCCACTGCACTCCAGGCCAGGGTGACAGAGTGAGACCCTGTCTCAAAGAAAAAAAAAAGAAAAAGAAAAAACTGCTTTAGATACGAGTGTGGCACAGGATTATACTTCCAGATATTCAACAGGCTGAGGTAAGATAGCTTGATGGCAGAGTTTGAGGCTGCAGTGTACTATGATTGCACCTGAGAGTAACCACTGCACTCAAGCCTAGGCAATATCGTGAGATCTTCTCTAAAAAAGAGAAGAAAAAAATATCTTATGGAAGATTAAATTTGTCTGTTCCTTTTCAATTGAAATATTAAAATACTCAGTGAAATTAATGTAGGAAACCAAGGCTTTTAAGGAGCTAGGAACATGTTCATAGGAAATGAAAAACATCTGTATCATAATGTGTAAAACAGACTCTCACATTCTGAAAAGTTACATAATTTCAACAAAGTGATAACACAAAAAATCAGTTCCTTTTTCTTTCATAATTTATACACACCTCTGTGTGTATGGTGTGTGTGTGTATAAAATATGTATATTCTAAGGCACAAAAAAGTGCTTCAGAAAAAGATAATGCTTCTAGATCCATCATAAGTTCGAAGTATATTTGAGGTTTTCTAGTAGTGGTGGTAAAGTTGCATGCATCTGAGGCGGGCGGATCACTTGAGGCCAGGAGTTTGAGACCATCCTGTCTAACATGGTGAAACCCCATCTCTACTGAAAATACAAAAAATTAGCAGGGTATAGTGGTACATGCCTGTAATTCCAGCTACATAGGGGGGCTGGGGCATGAGAATTACTTGAACAGAGAAGCAGAGGTTGCCGTGAGCAGAGATCATGCCACTGCACTCCAGCCTGGATGACACAGTGAGATCCTGTCTCAAAAGAAAAAGAAAAAAAGATACATGGATTCAAACACCCCTTCTAGGGAGGATAACTGCCTATTTCATAGCTATTTAGAGAGGAGGTCAGGTTGCAAGTCACAGATAAATTTGGATATAACTTACAGTAAAGACATTGTCTTTCCCCCCTTTTTGCTAGTTACTTAGAGTTTTTCTTTCATATTTCATTTTAGACAAGCCATCTATGATGCATTTGAACGCTTTCTCCATAAATACGCTAACTAATTGGATCATTATGTGTAACCAGTGTGGCCATGATGTTTCTTACAAAAGGAAGCTTCATCCTATGATGATGTGAAGGACAAGCAGACAGCACTAATATATCTAATCACTATCAATGTAGTCTGGAATTCATTGTTACAGATCAGTTAACGATAAATTTTGAATACATTTGAATAATTTGAAGACAATATTTGAAGTAAATAATGTTAAGGTATTTTTATTATTGTTTATTGGAATCCCATATACTCAATATTTAGTCTGTTGTTACTATTTATAAAAACTAAATTTTTAATCATGAATAATTTAATTTAAATAAATTTATTCATAGAAACCATTCTGGTTTTTAATAAAACTGTTAAATCAAACCAAGATTTTAATATATCAACATTTACCTTGTACCCTTATAACATTTCACTATTGACTTGATTTGAGAAACACGTTTATTTCTTTTTTGAATGTATGGTGAATTCATAGTCTTGTATTCAACTTCAGCCAATTTTCTGCTGTGGAAATAAATACTTATGATGTATAAAATCAGTGTTAACTTTGAATTCTAAAGTATCCTGATAGCTTCATAGATAAATGCATTTCTTTTACTTTTTTTTCTTTTCACATGTACCTCTATTTGAATGTAAGCACTTTTAATAATCAAAGTGAGTAGCCAGGTACAGTGGCTCACGCCTGTAATCCCAACAATTTAGGAGGCTGAGGCAGGTGGATCACCTGAGGTTGGGAGTTCGAGACCAGCCTGACAAAAATGCAGAAACCCCATTTCTACTAAAAATACAAAATTAGCTGGGTGTGGTGGCACATGCCCGTAATCCCAGCTACTCAGGAGGCTGAGGCAGGAGAATTGCTTGAACTCGAGAGGTGGAGATTGCAGTGAGCTGAGATCATGTCACTGCAATCCAGCCTGGGCAACAGAGCAAGACTCCATCTCAAAAAAAAAAAAAAAAAATTAGCTGGGCATGGTGGCTGGGGCCTATATTCCCAGCTACTTGGCAACTGAGACAGGAGAACTGCTTGAACCCAGAAGGCACAAGTTATAGTGAAGCTGAGATTGTGCCACTACACTCCAGTCTGGGAGACAGAGCAAGACTCTGTCTCAAAGCAAAACAAAATGCCAAACTTATTTTCCCCTTCTAAAAAAGTTTCAATTCACAAAAAATGGAAACATTGGAAGACCTGTTGCATTAACTGATGGATAGTGTCTGACATATTCTTTTTTCTTTTTTTTTTTTTTGAGACAGGGTATCACTCTGTTGCCCAGGCTTGGGTGCAGTACCATCTCAGTGCACTGCAACCCCCGCCTCTCAGGTTCAAGTGGTTCTTCTGCCTCAGCCTCCTGAGTAGCTGGGATTACAGGTGCCTGATACCACACCCAGCTGATTTTTGTATTTTAGTAGAGATGGGATTTCACCATGTTGGCCAGGCTGGTCTTTAACTCCTGACCTCAAGTGATCCAACTGCCTCAGCTTCCCAAAGGGCTGGGATTATAGGCATTAGCCACCACACCTACCCTGAAGTTTTATTTTCATTTTTTTAATTATTTTTTTTTATATGCGTACTCTTTGGATTGCTAACCATCTAACTACCCAAAGACTTAACAGCTTTGGCGTTTTAATTTCAGAATCTAATAGACATGTATGCAATTGATTTGTCCCATATAAACTTTATTTTACAGAAAATATTTAAAGTTTTATGTAACAGCTATTAACTCTTTTAAATGGGGGGTTGGTTATATGGCTAGGTTTGGTGCTTTCTTTTTATGTTAAACTTCTGTAGCTGACAGCTAAAATGTTAAAAAGTAGAAAATATTTTGGGGTATTGTGTGAAGTTTTACAATAGGTATATTTGAGTTTTGTTTGAAATCTGTGTTGTCTGTGAATTATTTTTAAATAGGTAATCTTAGCTTAGTAAAGCTATTTAATTATCATGCGCCTTTGCAGTCTTTTTAAAGGAGATTTCATTTGTCACTCTAATGGCTGTATCTTGATTTTTTACAAACATGTAAAAATTATTAATGTGAAGTTATTGATGGTAAAGTAGTAGCTTCTTTCAAATTGCTTTGGCACAACAAGCCAACACTGTACATCTCTTTGAGCTATAAGCAGTTTTACATGTTCAGAAGAAAACTTTTAGTTTTAAAAGTACAAAATCTACTTAAGTTCTTCCACAAAATACTCTTTAAACTTGTTAACTGAATTACGATTTTATATATATAGTGAGGTTATATGATTGAGTGCTTTTTGAACAATGGTTTTAGTAAAACCAATACTTGATTATTGTTCACATAAATATTTCTTACTAAGCAATAATGTACTATGGTATGTGAATTTCTGTTGTTAAAAAAGTGAAATTTTGATTTAATTTTAATTAACTCTTAGGCATAACTAATTTTCCCAAATAAAGTGTGAAAGAAGGTATTTTTTAAATTTCATCTCTTAACCAGATGTTTTAAGAATATATCCTGGCTGGGTGCAGTGGCTCACACCTGTAATCCTAGCACTTTGGGAGGCCAAGGTGGGTGGATCACCTGAGGTCAGGAGTTCAAGACCAGCCTGGCCATCATGGTGAAACCCCATCTTAGGAAAAAAAAAAAATTTAAAAATTAAAAAAAAAAAAAGAATATATCCCTAAAACTACCTCAGTTGATAAATTTGAAGTGCAAAATACCTTTTCTTAGAATTTTTAATCTATTCCCCCCAAAATGGTCGCTTAAGTAGTCTCAAATATATATATATGTAATCTCAAAGAAGTGCAGTCTGCCATTTGTCTGCCATTTTGAGGATTAAGTACTACATAAAATGTTAGAAATTTATTTAGACCAGAGTTGTAAACTGATAGTTTACATAGGCCATTTTGACCCACAGTTGTTTTATTTGATGTACGTAATGTTTCAAAAATTTTTGAATTTGAAAAGTCTTTCAATTGGGCATGCACTCTCCAGTCTGCCACAGCCTCCTGGACATCCCTGTTGTACCAGGCAACTTCTCTACTTTGCAGTTCCTCCTCATCCCTAAAGACCTCTAAGCTTGAGATCCCTGACTTAGGTCTGTAGTTAGAAGAAGCTTCTGAATTTCATTATTTGCTAATGTCCTTACTGTTAAGTCATTTTAGCATGTGCATTGTAGATTGCTTCTTTGAATGTATTTTTTAATGTGGTGCTTTCTCTCATAAAGATAATTGAATTGTTAACACTGTAATTGAAATTTTAAAAATCATTTCCAAATATTTTATATTTCACAATAAAAGTCTATTTAAAAAGCTAATCATTTGTGCTTTTTTTCAAGAGGTATTATTTTAAATATGGTAGACACATGTCACATTTGATTAATATACCCAAACTGGAACTTAGTGTATATGTTCCCTATTAGTTATTATGCCCTAAACAAGGTAAGACAGAATTAAGCAAGGGACACTCTAGCAGAACAGTATCTCTATAAAAATAACCAAAAATTTCCCCAAATATGTGTGATCTGAGGGAAATAAACATTCTGACAGACCATAGTTATCTCAATGTTGATCAGTATTGAATGTGATTACATTTACACTCATAAGTAAATATACTGCAAACAAAATCTAGAGATTTGGTTAGATTGGGAATGGAAGTCTTGGATAGAGTACAAGAATAATAGTAACTGGGTTTGGAAATGTGAGGAAAGATTATGGTAAATAAGACAAAAGGGAAAAAGGTCATTATTTGGCCACTTTGCAATAAGATAACCTAATTCTGGGAATATTCTTATAGGCAGAATCATAGGAAACCAATGATGGTATGAATATAAGCCAGGAATTGAATGGGCTAGCACCTGGATTGTGGACTCCCCAGCTCCAGAACTGTGAGAAATAAATATCTGCGTCTAAGCATCGTATTTTTTATAGTAGCCCAAGCAAACTGAGATAACAGGTCCTGTGAGCAACCATTAAATAAGGGTACAGAACAGCACTGTTCAATATAATTTTATACAATGACAGAAAGGTACTCCATCTACTAAGTACAGTAGTCATTAGTCATATGTGGCTATTGATCATGTGAAATGAAGCAATCATAACAGGTACTGAAGTTTTGTTTTTTGGTTTTTTGGTTTTTTTTGAGACAGAGTTTTACTCTTGATGCCCAGGCTGGAGTGCAATGGCGTGATATCGACTTACTGCAACCTCTGCCTCCCAGGTTCAAGCGATTCTCCTGCCCTAGCCTCCCAAGTAGCTGAGATTACAGGCATGCGCCACCATGCCTGACCAATTTTGTATTTTGTTAGTAGAGACGGGGTTTCTCCATGTTGATCAGTCTGGTCTCAAACTCCTGGCATCAGGTGATCCGCCCACCTTGGACTCCCAAAGTGCTGGGGTTATAGGCGTGAGCCACTGTTCCCAGCCTGAATTTTTTATTTAACATTCAATTGTAAAATTTAATGTAAATAGCCACATGTAACTAGTAACTATTAGATAGCGCCGATATAAAAAAATCTAAAAAGTGGCCGGACACGGTGGCTGATGCCCAGCACTTTGGGAGGCTGAGGTGGCTGGATCGCTTGAGGTCAGGAGTTCAAGACCAGCCCGGCCAACATGATGAAACCCCATCTCTAGTGAAAATACAAAAGTTAGCTGGGCATGGTAGCAGACGCCTGTAATCCCAGCTACTCCAGAGGCTAAGGCAAGATAATTGCTTGAACCTAGGAGGTGGAGGTTGCAGTGAGCCAAGATCGTGCCACTGCACTCCAGCCTAGGCAACAGACCAGGACTCCATCTCAAAAAGATTTTAAAAAAAAAAACTTAGGCATAGCAGGGCACAGTCATGTGTGCCTGTACTGCCAACTACTCAACAGGCTGAGGCAGGAGGATCACTTGCACCCAGGAGTTCAAGGCTGCAGTGAGCTATGGTTGTATTGCTGCATTTTAGCCTGGGTGACAGAGCAAGGCCCTGTCTAAAAAATAAAAATATCTGGGTGCGGTGGCTCATGCCTGTAATCCCAGCACTTTGGGAGGCCTAGGCGGGTGGATCCCAAGATTGGGAGTTCAAGACCAGCCTGACCAACATGGTGAAACCTCATTTCTACTAAAAATACAAAAATTAGCCAGGCGTGGTAGCACGCCCCTGTACTCCCAGCTACTCGGGAGGCTGAGGCAGGAGAATCACTTGAACCCAGGAGGCAGAGGTTGCAGTGAGCCGAGATCGCACCACTGCACTCCAACCTGGGTGACAGAGCAAGACTCTGTCTCTAAATAAATAAATAAATAAACTTGATGTTGACTAAAAAGTTTATAGATGCATCAAAACTTGACATAATTTAGATCTGCAAATTTGACCTACAAAAATAAGGTAAAGATTTTCAAAGAAAACTCAAAACATAAAATTAAGAGGGATGAGAATTGATCCCATGAAAATTAGTTAACAATTAGTATGAAAGTGGAAATGGGCTTAGCTGCATTATGAAGAAATTGATTAGAGTTTAACTTGTTCAGTAAAATTTGTTCCTGAAATTTTAATAAAGTCCTATAACTAAATTATATAGGGTCCTGTAGGATTTTAGTCTCTATGCAAAGAGCTATGCGAAGACATTAAAGGTTTTTCTCCATTTTTTTAACATGTATCTTAAATATATTTTAAGATGTATTTAGGACAAATTTAGGATTAGGACAAATACCTAATTCATACAGGGCTTAAAACCTAGATGATGGGTTGATGAGCACAGCAAGCGACTATGGCACGTGTATCCCTATGTAACAAACCTGCATGTTCTGCACATGTATCACAGAGCTTAAAAAAAAAAAAAGATTGTCAATTGATCACTGTGGCTGCAGTGAGAAGAACCAATTGAAGAGGGCCTGTAGTCCATGCAAATGTTTCAACTAGAAGGTCGTCAATGTGGCCAGGTGAAAAATGATGATAGCTAAAACTAGAATGGTGGCAGTGGATATAGAGAAATCTGAATGGATTTCAGAGATAATACAGGTGATGGGACAACGATGGGTTGAGGGGTGAGGGTGGTACTCTTTAAAGAGATAAGAGAAGCCTGGAAGAAAACCAGTGTGAGAGGATAGAGTAAAAGTTTAGCCTGGCACATACAGACTTTTATATGTCTAAAACTAGACAGTCAGATGGGAGTTGGAGGCTCAGAGCAGAGGCCTGAGCAGGAGATAAAAACTCGTAATCACTAGTGTTTTGATGGTAACTGATGTTACAGGCATGGGTGAGATTTTCAGGAGAGTCTAGGAAAGGGAGAGGACCTTGGACAGTGGTTCCCAAACTTTTTCATCTAAGAATGAAAAGTTTATACTTTTTTTTTCTTCTTCTATGCCACTTCACATACAAGAAGCTAGAAAAAGCTGATACTCTTAAAACTTGAGGACCTTGATCATGAGATCAGGAGTTCAAGAACAGCCTGGCCAACATGGTGAAACCCCATCTCTACTAAAAGTAGAAAAAATTAGCTGAGTGTGGTGGCCGGCGCCTGTAATCCAAGCTGTTGGGAGGCTGGGGCAGGAGAATCGCTTGAACCTGGGAGGTGGAGGTTGCAGTGAGCTGAGATGGCGCCATTGTACTCCACCCTGGGTGACAGCTAGACTCCGTCTCAAAAAAACTTGATTACCTTAAAGACCATTTGTTTATGTGGGTTGTATATATCAATATTACCAAATTAAAACTGAGAAATAGTTAAAATATGTATTGATTTTTTTTCTCCATCCCCCCACCCCCGCCCCACCAACCACCTGTTGTTTTTTTTTTTTAAGACAGAGTTTCTCACTTGCTGCCCAGGCTGGAGTGCAATAGCGCAATCTTAGCTCACTGGAAACTCCATGTCCTGGGTTTAAGTGATTCTCCTGCCTCAGCCTCATAAGTAGCTGGGATTCCAGGCGCCCGCCACACCACCCAACTAATTTTTGTATTTTTAGTAGAGACGGGGTTTCGCCATGTTGGCCAGGCGGGTCTCGAACTCCTGACTTCCTAGCACACCTGCCTCAGCCTCCCAAAGTGCTGGTATTACAGGCGTGAGCCACTGTGCCCGGCCTGATTCATTTTTACATAACAATAATGAGCCCATTACATATTATATTAGATCCTAGGTCCCTAGGACTGATGTAAAAAAAGTACCAGTGTTTGGCTTTAAACAACAGAAGTGCATTGTCTCACAGTCCTGGGAGACAGAAATCTGAAATCAAGGTGTCCACAGGGCCATGCTCCTTTCGAATGCTCTAAGAAAGGATATG
This sequence comes from Cheracebus regulus, assembly GCA_963574635.1. Taxonomy (NCBI): domain Eukaryota; kingdom Metazoa; phylum Chordata; class Mammalia; order Primates; family Pitheciidae; genus Cheracebus; species Cheracebus regulus. The sequence continues at coordinate 8,476 of CAUYQU010003625.1, read as the reverse complement.
TTCCATTCCTCTCTCCTGGATCTGGTGGTTGACAGCAATCCTTGGTTTATAGATCTGCCACGCCAATCTCTGCCTCATCTTCACATAGCATTCTTATTTCTGTGTCTGTATCTAGATTTCCCTCTTTCTTTTAAGGACACCAGTCATTGGATTAAGGCCCATCCTATTCCCAGTATGAACTCATTTTATTTAACTTGATTGCATTTGCAAACACTCTATTTTTAAATAAGGTCACAATGCATAGGTACCAGGGGTTAAGACTTGAACATATGTTTTTCAAGAACACAATTCAATCCACACGTTAACAAAAATAATGTTGTGTTTTTTTTCTTTTTTAGAGACAAGCTCTCACTACAGAATACGAGGCTGGAATGTAGTGGTTATTCACAGGTGACATCATAGCACACTTCATCTTTGAACTCTTGGTCTCAAGGGATCCACCTGCCTCAGCCTCCCAAGAAGCTGAGACTACAGGTGCATTCTTGCTGCCCAGGCTGGAGTGCAGTGGCATGATCTCGGCTCACTGCACCCTCCACCTCCCAGGTTCAAGTAATTCTCCTGTCCTCAGGCTCCCAAGTAACTGGGATTACAGGCGTCTGCCACCATGCCTGGCTAATTTTTTGTATTTTTAGTAGAGATGCGGGTTTCACCATGTTGGCCAGGCTGGTCTCAAACTCCTGATCTCAGGTGATCCACCCATCTCAGCCTCCCAGAGTGCTAGGATTACAGGCGTGAGCCATGGCACTTGTCTCAAAAATAATAATAACATTTTTTAAAGTGAAAAATAACTTTCTTTTTCAAAACAAAAACATTTTAGTGAGTAGGGTAGCTAGTGAAAGACTGTGGGATTCTCACATCTGCTTCTGCCTTTAATCTATTGCAACAAGTTGTTTTGATAAAAATATATAAAGAAACCAGGTGTAGTGGTGTGCACCTGTAATCCTAGCTACTACGGAGGTTGAGGTGGAGAACTGTTTGAGCCCAGGAGTTTCAGACTAGACAGCAACACAGAGACCAGTCTCGAACAAACAAACTTAAGAACTAAAGAAGAAAATCTGGTTGAAAAGGGAGGAGTAGGCTGGGTGTGGTGGGTGGCTCACACTTGTAATCACAGCACTTTGGGAGGCTGAGGTTGGTGGATCACCTGAGGTCAGGAGTTCGAGACCAGCCTGGCCAATGTGGCGAAACTCCGTCTCTACTAAAAATACAAAAAAATTAGCTGGGCGTGGTGGCAGGTGCCTGTAATCCTCGCTACTTGGGAGGCTGAGACAGGAGAATTACTTGGACACAGGAGGCAGAGGTTGCAGCGAGCTGAGATGGTGCCACTGCACTCCAGCCTGGGTGACAGAGCAAGACTCCATCTCAAAAAACAGAAAAGGAAGGAGTATTTTAATAGTCTTTTCAGATAACTGAGGAAGTACTTCTTTCATATTACACCTAAACTCCACAAAGGATAGTTTCTTTAAGGATACTTGCATTATGGAATCTGAAACCATATTACTAACTTTTCATTCTTGGGTTCATTAAAAACCATTGTTCTTTTAGAAGTGCAAAGCGGCTCATGCCTGTAATCCCAGCATTTTGGGAGGCTGAGGAGGGTGGATCACTTGAGCTTAGGAATTTGTGACCAGCCTGGGCAGCATAGCAAACCCCATCTCTACAAAATATTAGCCAGGTGTGGTGGGCCTGTCGTCCCAGCTAGTTCAGGAGCTGTAGTAGGAGGATCACTTCAGGCCGGGAGGCAGAGGCAATGAGCTGAGACTCTGTCTCATTGGGGGAAAAAAACCTCTAATGTGGTTATTCGTGCTTTGCAACTTATACTTTCTTTTCTTTTTTCCTTTTTTTTTTTTTTGGAGACAAAAATTTTGTTCTTGTTGCCCAGGCTGGAGTGCAATGGTGTGATCTCGGCTCACCGCAACCGCTCCCGGGTTCAAGCGATTTCCTGCCTCAGCCTCCTGAGTAGCTGGGATTACAGGCATGTGCCACCACGCCCAGCTAATTTTGTATTTTTAGTAGAAACGGGGTTTCTCCATGTTGATCAGGCTGGTCTCGAACTCCTGACCTAAGGTGATCTGCCTGCCTCAACCTCCCAAAATGCTGGAATCACAGGCGTGAGCCACTGCGCCCAGCCTTAAAATACATTTTCATCTCTTATCTTGCAATATCATGGGGGTTGGCAGCCATGGCTGGAATTACTGTTAATATGTCTATCATATATATATATATATGCCTATTTATATATTATATATCTTTTAAAATACCAGTGTACAAATGAACTATGTCTACTTACTCTGTTTTGTTTTGTTTTATTGAGACAGAGTCTCACTCTGTCACCAAGCTGGAGTGGAGTGCAGTGGTGCTATCTCTGCTCACTGCAACCTCCACCTCCTGGATTCAAGCGATTCTTCTGCCTTAGCCTCCTGAGTAGCTGGGATTACAGGCATGCACCATTAAGCCCAGCTAATTTTTTAATATTTTTAGTAGAGACAAAGTTTCACCATGTTGGCCAGGATAGTCTTGATCTCTTGACCTTGTGATCCTCCTGCCTTGGCCTCCCAAAATGCTGGGATTACAGGCATGAGCCACCACACTTGGCCATTCCATTCCATTCCATTCCATTCCATTCTTTTTTTTTGAGACAGAGCATAGCTCTGTCACCTAGGCTGGAGTGCAGTGGCATGATCTCAGCTTACTGCAACTCCTGCCTCCCAGGTTCAAGGGATTCTCCTGCCTCAGCCTCCTGAGTAGCTGGGATAGCAGGCATGCACCATAGGCTAGCTAAATTTTTTGTAGTAGAGACAGGGTTTTGCCATGTTGGCCAGAGTGGTATCAAACTCCTGACCTCAAGTGATCCGTCTGCTTCAGCCTCCCAAAGTGCTAGGATTACAGATGTGAACCACCACTCCCAGCCTGAACTATGTCTATTTTATAAAAAGAAAACACAGGCCAGGTGTGGTGGCTCACACTTGTAATCCCAGCACTTTGGGAGGCAGAGGCAGGTGGATCAACTGAGGTCAGGAGTTCAAGACCAGCCTGACCATCATGAAGAAACCTCCTTCTCTATTAAAAATACAAAATTAGCTGGGTATGGTGGCACATGCCTGTAATCCCAGCTGCTCAGGAGGCTGAGGCAGGAGAACTGTTTGAACCCGGGAGGCAGAGGTTGTGGTAATCCGAGATCACGACCCATTGCAATCCAGCCTGGGCAACAAGAGCAAAACTCTGTCTCAAAAAAAAAAAAAAAGAATAAAGGAAGAAAGAAAAGAAAAGAAAGCACAATAAAAGGCATTCAGGTACTTGATGAGATCCTCTGTTAGTTAATGGTAGAGCCAGAACTCTTCCCGTTCCCCCACTTTTGCATCAGTCCTCCAGAGGTTTCTCTTAGCTGGGGCTAAGGCCCCTAATTTTGTTATTTCTGTAACTCTTAGTGCTTTCCTTTATCACAGCCCTTATTTCATTATATTTAAATAATTAGTTAATTGTGTCCCACCCCCTCCATTCCCAATCTGTGAAGGAAGCAGATCTTATTCATTTTTATGCCCTCAGTTCCTGGCACAGTTTGAGGCATTACCAAGTGGTCCATCAAAGTTTGCAGAATGATTTGAAGTATAGTGTTCTTTTCACTGTTCCAGCTTGTAGTTTTAAATGATATTAGAGATCAATTTTAAGCATAAATTTTATGATCTTCTTCAGTGGTTTTCAAACTGGTTTCCACATGCTTCTGACAATTGATTGTTTTTTAGAATTAAAAAAATTACGGAGTCGGGCAAGGTGGCTCACGTCTGTAATTTTTTTTGAGAGGCCAAGGTGGGCTGATCATCTGAGGTCAGGAGATCCAGACCAGCCTGGCCAACATGGTGAAATCCGTTTCTACTAAAAAATTTTTTAAAAAATTGGCCAGGTGCCATGGCTCATGCCTGTAATCCCAGAATACTTTGGGACGCTGAGGCAGGGAGATCACGAGGTCAGGAGGTCAAGACCATCCTAACACAGTGAAACCCCATCTCTACTAAAAATACAATAAATTGGCCAGGCATGGTGGCATGTGCCTGTAATCCCAGCTACTCAGGAGGCTGAGGCAGGAGAATTGCTTGAACGTAGGAGGTAGAGGTCACAGTGAGCTGAGATTGCATCTTTGTACTCTACCCTGGGCAACAAGAGCAAACACCATCTCCAAAAAAAAAAAAAAAATACTGTACAGTCAATGTTGAGATTTATCATGATCTATATCAGGGGTTGGGAAAACTTCATCTATAAGGGGCCAGATAGTAAACATTTTAGGCTTTGCAGACCAATATATAAAATTGAGGCTATAATGTAGGTACTTAATGAGGATAAAAATAAATTTCCACAAACTTTTATTGATGAAATTCAAAATATGATAGTAATTGTTTCTATGATAGCTCTACTAATTAGAAGAATGGGATTCTTTTTTTTTCTTTTTTTTTTTTAAGACGGGATTTCACCATGTGACCAAGGTGGTCTCAATCCCCTGACCTTTTGATTCACCCACCTCAGCCTCCCAAAGTGCTGGGATTACAGGTGTGAGCCACCGTGCCCAGCCAAGAATGGGATTCTTTTTGGAGGAGATAATTCACTCAGTTGAGGATCAAGGTTTGTTTCCTATCATCAAAATCTGTTGCAAATATTCATATCAATGCTAATCTGTAATGATATTTTACGTATTTCAGATTTGAAAATGTCTCCACACAGATAGGTACTGCCAAATACTGATATCAGTCTAAAAGCAAATGCTTTTTTTTGTCTTCTTTTTTTTTGAGACAGTCTTCTGCATTGCCCAGGCTGGAGTTCACTGGCACAATCTCAGCTCACTGCAACCTCTGCCTCCCGGGTTCAGGCGATTTTCCTTCCTCAGCCTCCCGGGTAGCTGGAACTAGAGGCACATAGCTCCATGCTGGGTAATTTTTGTATTTTTAGTGGAGACAAAGTTTTACCATATTGGCCAGGCTGGTCTCAAATTCCTGACCTCGTGATCTGCCTGCCTCAGCCTCCCAAAGTACTAGGATTACAAACGTGAGCCACTGCCCCCGGCCAAGCAAATGCTTTTAATTGAACATATTCACCATTTGAAAGGCAATTTATAGAATTCTGTTTGATTCTGTTCCTGATATTTGCCCTTCAGTCTTTCTGCAGCAATATAAAGTGATGATAGCACCACATATGGTCTCTGTTACCACTACTCAACTCTGTCGTTGCAGGGTGACAACAGCCATAGACAATACAGAAGTGAATAACTGTGGCCTTATTCCAACAACATTTAATTTATGGAATTGAAATTTGAATTTTGCTGGGCGCAGTGGCTCACGCCTGTAATCCCAGCAGTTTGGGAGGCCTAGATGGGTGGATCACCTGAGGTCAGGAGTTCAAGACCAGCCTAGCTAACATGGTGAAAACTCGTCTCTACTAAAAAAATTACAAAAATTAGCCAGGCATGGTGGTGAGCACCTGTAGTCCCAGCTACTCAGAGGCTGAGGCAGGAGAATCACTTGAGCCTTCGAGGAGGACATTGCAGTGAGCCAAGATCGCACCACTATACTCCAGCCTGGGTGACAGAGTGAGACTCGGTATCAGGAAAAAAATGGAAAGAAATTTGAATTTTATATCATTTTTATGTATAACAAAATATTCTTTTTTAAATTTTCTAAATCGTTAAAAAATGTAAAATCCATTCTTAGCTTGTGCCTATATAAAAATAGGTGGTAGACAGATTTGGCCCATGGGCCATAGTTTGCCAAGCCTGATCCAGATAATCTATATGATCTTGAATTATTTTCAAATTAATATATTTCCACTAGTGCTTATGATTGGAATCAAGCAGTTATATAGCAATAAATATGGTTGTTCATATACGTGACATAGCATAATAAAAACATTTTAAGTAAAAAAAAAAAAAAGCCAGTAGTCTTTTTTACCCTTTATTTTCCCTATATATGATTTTGTAATATTTTTAGACATTTGAAAAATGTTGGATAACTGAGTTATGCAGACCTCCCAAATGTTGACACATTTCATTACACAACATCAAAAATTAGATTCATTAAAATCACTACTGAGCTCATCTGAAAATCGTTAAGCACTAGGAAGCTGTTGAGTTCATGGTAGTGGTTACAAGTTTTCCAAGCTTCTAATTTTCTCTTGAAAACTTGAAGGCAGCAAATACTGTCAGTTGTTGCCATTGATGTGTCAGGCTCATTTCATTCATTTTTTTTAGAAAATGTCTGCCAAATTACCTAAGCACAAGTAAACCTATTTTGTTATCAGTAGCGTGTGTGTGTGTGTGTGTGATAGGGACACAATCTCAGCTCACTGCAACTTCCACCTCCTGGGTTCAAGTGATTCTCCTGTTTCAGCCTCCAGAGTAGCTGGGACTATAAGGGCCCACCACCGCTCCCAGCTAGGTTTTGTATTTTTTATTAGAGTCAGAGTTTCACTATGTTGGCCAGGCTTGTCTCGAACTCCTGACCTCAGGTTATCCACCAGCCTTGGCCTCCCAAAGTGCTGGGATTACAGGTGTGAGTCACCATGCCCGGCCCAATTTGATCTTATTTCTAGGGGATCATGAAACTGAAACTACAGAGAAGGGAATGCAATCCTCATATACTACACTGTTCTACAGTGAGGGATATCTATAAACTCAAAATAATATAAAGCTGTTTGTGGATTCTTAATGTTGAACCAGTCTATGAACAAAGCACAAAGTTACATTACAGTTACTCAATAGAATATAAGTGATCACTCCTGACAATGTAAGGAAAAGGAAGAAGTATCCAGGTTGTGGAGACCTCTCATATACTGGCAGTGCGTATGTGAATTGGTACAAGAGTTTGGAAAATGACTTGGCAATATTTAGAACAAATGAAGATATGCAGATCCTATGACTCAGAAATTCTATTTTTAAAATGATACCCTCCATAAAATGGCACATGCACACCAGAAAAAAAATGTTCATAAAAGCCATGTTTATGGTAGTCCCAAATCGGAAACCCAAAAAATCCATTAACAATAGGATAAAAATTGTGATATAATCATTCAATGAAACACACATACTATAATAAAATAAATGACCTATAGCTACTGTCAACTTGTATGAATCTTAAAAACAAAATATTGATTGAAAGAAGCAAGATGCAAAATAATAGCATATGATTCCATCTGCATATAGTTTTAAAAATAGGCAAAACTATGGGATGCATATTTAGAGATAAACCATAAAGAAAAGCAAAAAATTTCGGGAGGCCAAGGCAGGAGTATAGCTTGAGCCCAGGAGTCCAAGACCAGCTTGGGCAACATGGGGAAACCTCACCTCTACAAAAAATGGAAATAAATAAAAAATTTGCCAGGTTTGGCAGCCCATGCCTCTGGTCCCAGCTACTTGAGTACCTGAAGTGGGAGGATCTCTTGAGCCTGAGAGATCAAGGCTGCAGTGAGCCATGATCTCAGCCCTACACTACAGCCTGAGCAACAGTGTGAGTTCTTGTCAAAAAAACACACAGGACACTAATGGGGGGTACACACGGGAGTTCTACTAATTCTTGACTTGGGAGGTCATTATATGGAATGGTTATTCAAATTAAACATTTATTTGTTAATTTGTTGGGTTTTTTTTTTTTTTTAGCTTTGAACAATTTTATCCTTAAAAAAAGAAAAAAAGAGTGAGCACGGTAGAAGACAAGTGATCTCCGCATTTCCAACTGAGGTACCAGATTCATCTCACTGGGACTGGTTAGATAGTGGGAACAGCCCAATGTGGGCAAGCCGAAACAGGGTGGGGCATAGTCTCACTCGGAGGCGAAAGGGGCTGGAAAACTCTCTCTCCCAGCCAAGGGAAGCCATTAGGGACTTTTCCGTTTACTCCAGCACTCTGGCTCAGATATTGCGCTTTTCCCAACCCATGACCAGGAGATTCCCTCCGGCGCCTACAATGCCACTGTCCAGGTTTCCAGCACAAAACTGGGCAGCCATTTTAATCAAGTGGTACCTGGAACACCAGCAAGACAGAACAGCTCATTCCCCCTGAAAAAGGGGGCTGAAGTCAGGGGGCCAAGCGAACTGGCTCGGCAGGACCCACCCCCCATGAAGACCAGCAAGCTAAGATCCACGGCTTGGAAATTCTAGAAGCCAGCACAGCAGCCTGACCTTGACATGCGACATTCAAGCTTGGTGGGGGGACGGGTACCCCCCATTGCTGAGGCTCTGGTGGTTACAGAGCAGCTGGGCAGAGCCCAGCATGGGAGCTCAGCAAGGCCTCTGCAGGCAGACTGTCAAGTAGATTCCCTTCTTGCTGGGCACAGCATCTCAGGAAAAAAAAAAAAGCAGGGAGAGAGATCCAAGATGGCCACGTAGCAGCAGCTCAGGATTGTAGCTCCCAGTGAAAGCGCAGAGAGCGAGTGGATGCCGCAATTGCAGACGAATTTTTGATGCCCACAGACTGGGAGATTCCCAGCGAAGGAGCCAC